>JBBPCS010049306.1:0-16844 GCA_037974645.1 Hollardia meadi
TATCTATCTATCTATCTATCTATCTATCTATCTATCTATCTATCTATCTATCTATCTATCTATCTATCTATCTATAGCATTTCTTTCTGTTCTCTTTCCTGTGCAAAAATAAATATTGTCTTTTCCAATGCATTGTGTGTTTTCTTCAGCTTGGGCTGAACAAGTCTTTGCTTGGTTTAGTTACTCCGGCTGCTCAAAATGTCAAAATCCTCCTCTCGGTGCTGTCACTGCACTGACATTTTCTGTCAGCCTTCATTGTGACACAGTAACCTTAATTCCCCTGGTTCTTCCTCTTTGTAGCAGCAAAGGTTGTACAGCACTACTGTTGCTGTGCGATTAGTAATGAGTTATTGCACTTCCTGCATCTTCTATAGTAACTTTTTTTTTTTTTTTTTTTTTAGTTTCAATACTTGGTCTTTTGTCAGAGCTGCGTGTGGACCTGGATCTGCACACCCTGCTGTTTGGCGAGAGTGTCCTGAATGATGCCGTGGCCATTGTCCTGACACAGTGAGTTTCTAGCTTTAGACTTTGGAATGCAATATATTTCCAGGCTTAATTGTGTGGGTGCTCAGTCTTCTCCATTTGGCGTTATGAGTGTGGATGTGTGGGGTGGGTGAGTGAAGGTGAAGGATGCTGCCAGCTTTAAGGAAAGGAAAGGATGCTGTTGGGAAAACAATGCATGTGTGCCCCAGATGCTATGCAGTGGACTGTCTAAGCGAGTTGCCTCTGGCACTGTCAGTATCTCATTAAGGTACTCAGTGAAGAGACTCGCTGCCAGAGTACAGATACATTTCCACCTAACAAAGTTGGCTAAGACAATTACTGTCATATTCAGACAAAATACAGCATAAAATCCTCGGAATCTCAGTGAAGTAGCCATGATGCAGTCATGCCTTGTCTGTGTATTTCAATTTCTTCATTCTTTTCACTTTACTTTTCCCCTTTCTCCACCAGTGCACTAAAAAATGCATGTTTGTCCTGCTCACACACATCGCAGTTACTGTCTGCTCTATTTACACATTGCTAGTGAACAAAGCCATTCAAGTAGACATGCTAACAGATGGCAAGATGGGGAGCAGAGAGACGGAGAGGGGAGACAATCACAGAGGTCCACATTCTTCTGCCTGGCCAGGCAGAAAGATGAAAAAATGGAGGTGGAAGGGAGATTATATGGAGAAGATTTGTGTCCATCTTTGCATATTGTATTCACAGAGACTGACACAACACCTGCACACTCTGACATCGCTTTCTCCAAGTGCTCAAATGGGTGCAGACACGCAGGCAGATGGAAAGAAAAGGAGGCGAGTGTGCAGATTGTTGTGTTCATGTCGTGGCTGCTGTCTCTGTGTACATTGAAGAGCGGAGGAGGGAGCCTGTGTATCTCAGTCAGATAGTGCTGTGTTTGTTCCTGGAGTGACGTGACCGGCCTTCATGCCATCTCCTGTCACTTGACTGGCTTCGTAGCCTGCCGGTTGCTCAGGCTCTGCACACAAAGCCGGCCCTTATTAGTGGGCCACACGGGGTCCTGGCACTGGAATTTTAACAAGCTCCCAGAGCAGCTCAACCTTATGCTGATGTGCCCTCTCACAGGCACTAAACTTCCTGCTCCAGGAGCCCTGACCCAGCCAAGATTCAACCAGGTCCTGTGTTGACATCTTGAGCCTGAGATGCCTTAAGATATAGTCTCTGACCACTGACCAAGTTGCTTAGTGACCTTAATGTACTTGAACAACTGGAGTCTTTATTCTCACAGAGATGATAATAGATTTTCCCTTTTCAGCTTGCTGAGCTCATTAGCGACAACGTGATTGATTCTTCCCCTTTTGCTTTGGAGATTAAGGCATGTGCTAGCTCATTTTAACCTGACAGAATGAAAGGTGGAGATACATGGGTTCATTTGTCAGACTTTTTTTTTTGTGACAACGTAAGGATCCTCAACAAACCAGTCAGTTGTACCCTGGCCATCAGAATATGTGTCCCATTAAATGTAGGAAGCAAAAAAACAAGCCACTACTTTGTTTGACATTCATCTAAAATAGTCAAAGTCTAAGGGGATTGCGTGGAAGCATGTGTGTTTGGTGAAGAAGTGCTGTCATTCCAAAAAGGCAGACAGCCCCATCAGCCACTTCAGGGCCACCCTCCTTCCAAAGTCTCCCTCTCTTTTCCCTGTGAGGCCTCTTTTGCACTCAATGACTTACACATGGAAGCCCTGCCCCGCCACCTTCACAAAGTAAGTATTTACAGCATTGTGAGTGGCATGCTGCTGTCTTTGTTACGCTTCCCACTAACTACTAGGGAACGTCTCAGAGAGGCAAATAATCCAGAATGGACTTTTTTTCAGGAGGGATTTAACTTCTAAAGAAAATTCTTAGGAGTGACTCCTATAAATTGCACTTGAAGGCTAAGCTCAGCATAATAAGCATGTGAATTTATGCTATTTACACCATGTGGACCATATTTCTGGCAACTGCACTCGTTTTTAGAGCTATAAACCATGTTGTCGCTTCAATGTTTCAGCATCTGTAACACTCATGTTTACTTCTGTCGTAATTGTGCTATTGGCTCCTTTTTGTTCCACAACACTTTGCTTCTTTTTTCACGTGTAACCTTTTTTTCAGTATGTTGTATCAATTTGTCTTCCAGTGTCATCACCACCTATAGCCAGATGGATGCAGGACACACCTTCGACCCCCCTGCCTTCTTCATCTCTGTTGGTTATTTTCTTGGAGTGCTTGCCGGCTCCTTCCTCCTGGGTTTCATATTCACAGTCATAACAGCTCTCATATCCTTTCATTCCCTCCCATCTCTGCATCTGCACCCCAAACTCAATTATCACCTCAGCATCCGCTGCAATATATCCACTTCTTCAACGTTGTAATTGCTTCTCTAACACACCCCTACTGTCTCACCTTTATCAACAAAAGCAATGTGACTAAGTCTAAAGTGCTCCTGCAACATTGATGGTTGCAGAGAGGTCGTCAATCAAGCCAATAGCCTCTGATGAATTTTCAACTTGCGCTGTTGTCCAGCATTTCTCTCTGATCTTCAGGTAATAGGACTTTAGTATGAAAAATGAGGATGTGTCATAAGAGGTTTGGGGCATACCTCAGCCCTTATTTATACTGACTAATCTCTGGGTGCGAGCAACGTACAAAGTGAGCATTGATTAGATTTTGCTGATGCTAACCATAGCAACAGACTGCTCTTGTGTGCTGTCTCTTCAAACAGTAGTTTCTGAAAGAGGTTCACTTTGACATACAGTTGCTCAGTTTATCTTCTAATTACTTGCTGTACCGCTCAGTGTTGATTGCCACAATAATCAGTCTCAGGGAGGTGTTTTCGCTAGCAAAGCAAACTCTAAACAATAAGCAGGCCTAAAATTGTAATATTTACAGTCCAGAAACCTACTCATCTTCACTTTCTGTGTGACTATCACAAATGAAGAACCTGTGTTGTTCTTACTGTATTTACTGTATGGTTTACAGGGAAGCTTTGCCAGAGTAGACGTGGGGCAGTGAAGTGGACTTTGTTATTTGTTGGAGAACTTGCAGAAGTCTCAATAATAGCCAGTCGGTTACTCGACATGACAGATCTCCAGGCTTAGTGAGCACCTGCAGTTGTTTTTTTGTTTGTAGATACTGTAGTGTGCCTCCACACCATCACACAGAAAAGTGCATGTAGCCTGCAACAGTCACAAATTTGTATTGCAGTTGCAAATCCAATCATTTATTAGTGTAAAACACTGTATAATTATCTTCTTGTACATCTTTAACCCTTCCACCACCTCACCAAATTTGCTCGGCTGTGTGAGAATCCACTTCTGGAAACATCAGTCTTCTTCCTGCTATCCTGGAGCAGCTTCCTCTCAGCTGAAGCCAGTGGACTTTCAGGTGAGAGCTGTGTGACTTATATGTTTTATGTGTGTGTGTGTGTGTGTGTGTGTAGAGGGCATGTTAGTGCTCTGGATGGCGGCGAGGTCAGACACAATACAACTCCTGTCAGTGAACTGCTGCCATTTTCTTCTCAGGCGTCCCCTCCCAACAACATGCACTGACTCGCTCACTGTTGCAGTGGCACAAGCAGCTGTTTGATTGGCAAACTCTGCTGCTTCAACGCCACTGGCACTCGACAAACCTGGGAAGGATGTGTGCATATTCTCTTGTCAAGACATGACCATCTGCACAGTTCCACGCTCAAGAATAGATGGAGTTTCTTTGTCGCTCATTCCACACCAGCATTAGAAGGAGGCTTTTCCTTTACATACAAACACAGACCTTATCCTCATGAGAGTCCTTGGTGTTGTAGCAAATCGATAATGTACAAATGAGAAAGTATTGGGCCATCTCCTCTGTACAGGGAAGTACAGGTAATAATCCCATTTTGGGCTTAACCCCCATAATTAATTTTAACACGGTGTCCGCCCTCCATTGCCTGAGCACGTTTGTGTCTTTAGTTTGGAGATGGCACCACAGATGGCAGCAAGCCATAATAGCTTAATAGCATTCTTGCCCTAGATGTTTCATGCAGGTTTGTTTGAAAGTCAAGAAGCGCTCAGGTCTCATGTGAAAATAGGTACAACATGACCTGCTCTACCTTTCTTGTCTTTGATTCCTCTTTTCATCACCACGGGAGAGGAGGCATTGTTATGATATTGTTAGATTTTACACTTTCCTCGATTCATCTTAAATCTTGGATCGCTTTGTTTGGAAAACCACAATTACTCGTCCGTAATGCAGTGCTGAAATATGAATGTAGTGTACATATGCACGCATTAGTGTTGTTGTTCTTCCTGCCCTGATTGTGTCGGAGGCATTGGACTCATTCAGCTGATGGTTTAGAGCTGTCTCTTACTTGGCGGTACTCCCTGTGGCCTGTGGAGGAGGAGAAGAGAGTTTTAATGAAATAGCGTAACCTTTGTCCATTAGACCCAGATGCCCTGTCTATAAAATACACCACTCTGCTGTCCAGTGTGGGAGGCACACCGCAGCAAAACCTAGGTAATGATTCTTAATACTAGCTGATACAGAGCCTCTGGTATTTTTAGTGCAGACACAACTTTTCTGTTCTGTATTAAACCTGCTGTTTTATAAAAAAACAATGTTGATGTTCATGTTTTGTCTATCTCAATCTTCAATATGCTTGGTACAAAATTAGACCCGACAGATCTAATCTGTGGAGAACTACTCTGTGAAAAGACCTTTAATGGTCAATTTGGGGTGAAGCAGCACCTCATACAGAGTGACCCAGTGAGCGATGGGAGTCCTCCCTGGTGTCCTTTGTTAATCGAGGCTCTTTCTGTGTCTGTTAATTGCTGGAGTTTAGTGAGGGTGCGCTTAATGACCCTCAGCTTTGCAGGGAGCGCTGCTATCATTAATCTCATGCCCCTCAAAACTGCTCATTATGGGATGCATCTCATCTGTTGCCAAGTGTCCTGTGTGGATGGTGGATGATGTGTTACCTCTGTCAGTGTTATGTAAACCAAGGAGGATGCTAGTGCCCCAAATCAAATGGAACCAAAATGAGATCTGCCATGCTGGCATGCTCCATTAGACTTTATTTAAAACTGCTGGAAAGAACATTGTGAACAGGGAGTACTGGGGCCAGCACAGAGCAGGTACAGGTCAGCATCCTAGTGTGCAGGCGGATGGTGGGAAGAGACTAATGGACTGGCTTCACTTAGCAGCCTGAACCACAGGTGCAATGCTTTCTCTGCTGCCGTATTTATTACTGCCAGCTCTGTCCTCTAAATATTGCTACCTATCACAATAATTTCACATTTTTATGCCTCTGTGCGGGCAATAGCCGTGGCCAGAGGCATTATGTTTTCAGGTTTGTCTGTCCCATTCTTGGGAATGCAATATCTCATGAACCCCTTGAAGGAAATTCTTCAAATTCCGCACAAACATTCACTAGGACTCAAGGATAAACTGATTAGATTTTGGTTGTCAGCAGTCAAAGTTCAAGGTCAGTGTGACCTATTAAATACATTTTTAGTCATAACTCAAGAATTCATATGCTAATTATGACAAAAAATTTTACACAAACTGTGTTGACTGTATAGATCTTCTGTGCTGCTAGGTTGAACATGTGTATGAAGAATCCATGTTTCAGAAATTAGAGCTTCTTTGCAGCAACATCCATATTTGAAGCATTGTAGTCCACCACAAGGTCTTTGAGTTTGTTGATATCGAGCTTCAGGTGATTCGGTCGTTGCACCATGTGACCAAGCTCTCTATCGGTCACTACATATATTAAATGAGTCTGGACAAACATGGATGTAAACTTTAACTTCACTAGTGTGCGGAGACATACAACCACCATGCGGTGATGATAGTTTTCATCTTCTGTGATTCTCTCTCAAAGTAGAGGGAGCAAAATGTGAAATTGAATTTCGTCAAAAAAGCAAGCATGTCCTGTGAGACAGCAACCCGCCTTTCATGCTATGCGTTTCAAATTCCAGCTCTCTGCTCCAGCCAGCCTCCTCTTCACAAGCAGGGACCCTAATCGCTCCCTCCACCCTATTTCCTCTCTCTGTGCCTGTCTTTGTCTGCATTTCTTTCCCTTCTGTACTTTTGCTTGTCGTTTGTTTGTCTTTTGTTAAATTCTCCTCCTCCACATCTGGCACAATCTGCAGTGATGATGTCATTCTTTGGCATTCATCATTCCCAGACCTTCAGGTCTCTGGAGTAGAAAAAGGAGAAATGTCTTTGACCAGAAACATGAGGATGCTTGAATTGGGTTGTACGGCACATTACGATTAAGCTGTTTATACAGCTGGACTTAACTGGAACCAGGATAATAGGATACCAGGATACAGGGTTGGGCCGGCCTTATTTGGTTTCACATACTTTATATTCAAATGGAGAAGTTGCTGCACACAGAAGGATTCACTTAGACAGTTTGACTGTTAGGACAGTTCTTGCATGCGTTGTTCTGCTAACATTTATTTAAACCATCTTTTCCAGGTTTAATTCGAAGGTCATGTTTTCTTAATTAAACTGGAAGTCAGGTTGTCTCTGGCTTGTGGACTCGGTTGTTTTGATTTTAAAAATGGTGGGTTAAACCATGCAGATAAAGACTCTTTTCTCAAATCATTTTCCTGCGATGAAAGAACCTCCTACAGCATATTCTAAATATGAGAAGCCCCAAGGCTCTGTATGTTAATCAGCACACAGACCTACACATTCTCACAGCCTGATTACATAATATGTGCATGTATAAGTCATTTTGCACTCTTTGTACTTATTAGATACAGCACATTGTTTATCTCCCTTTTGTCTATGGGACACGCTACATGGATGGAACTATGGGACTAACATGGTTGCTTAATGCTTTATTGGCTATTTGTTTTTATTTATTTCACCTACGGTACATGTTTCTTTATCTTTAGGTATTGTGGCGATGCTGTTTTGTGGCTTAAGCCAGGCAAGGTACACAGTTCACAATTTATCCTCCGAGGGCAGGACCAGGACCGAGCAGGTAGGCTCTTTTTAATGTTTTCAAATAGCATTTTTCAGTCTACTAACTTTGTTCACTTTACCTTTCGATGCCAGTGTCTGTCTTGTGTGCGTTCAAGCAATCATTATTTGCCATTAGTGCTCTGGTTGTCCAGTGGGTGTCTGTATTGGAGGCCAGTCTCCATCTATCTGCTTGAAAGGCTGAGCACAGATGGAGGCCAGCACGCTGTCATACTGTACCAGCAAGCTTCACAGAGAAGCACATAAATCAGAAGTACACACATATAGTCATCTTTGCATTTATTATTCATTATCAGTGCCACAGTAGAGCTAACTGTTTGTCACAGAGAAGCCTCTTAAAAGGCTATGCTGTACAGTTAAAGCATTTGCCTATAAAGTGGATTGGCTATGCACCAGTCAATGCTTATGTATGGTGCAGTATGTTTACTCGGCAGAATGCCTTTATCTACATTTTTTAAGATTTATACATGCTGCAGCTCAAAGGAAAAGACAAAATAATTTAGTTTACGCAGACACTATTTGAATAGATAGTAGGAGAAATATTTTTCTGTGTGGCATCTATCGTCCTTGTGATGTGAGGCTCTTAAGGGAAAATGTACTTTAGATAGCTTTTACCAAGGCTTTAAACCAAAGGTGGTGCAAATTAATAAATAATTAATGAAAGCATACCATCTGCTCTAATTTAAGCATCTTCTTATACAGAAATTCCTTATTAAAGTAAATCAAACCCTATATTTATCTGCAGTAAATGATATGCAACCCCTTTAATCTTAGCTGGATCAATACAGGAAGTGTAGGACTGAGTTTATGAGTTGTAAGATTCATCTACCAGGAAGTATCACGAGAAAGAAAAAAGTAATAAGCTTTCCAGAAATCTATCCTTCATTCTTTACATACTCCTACAATTCTTTCAAATAAAATTATTTAACAAGAAAATCATGATAAAAACATGTCTGGTGCTAAATGCAACCAAATTATGGCCTTCAGCTGTGGTTTTTGACCAGTATTTTAAAACCCTGGGCCCTATGTTTACATATTTTGGTGTGTAAATGACTCCTACCTAATTCATACATAAGTTATGGAATTGGTCTGGGGCCCACTGCACCGGACCAATTTGTCTGCCCTGCCCCGCTGATATAAATGATCAGCTATGATTTAGTTATCATTAGTCTTGCTTTGGTATTTACTGGTTGTACACACAGCTGTTCAGAAAGTCATTGGTGCTGCAGCTTGATTGGTTGTCTTGACTTTTACTTAATTTTTCATGCCCTCTCGTCACACCACTAGCTCGCCAGCTATCCCAGCAAACTTTGTGCAGCGAATTAGGCGCTTTCCATAGAAAATGAATGTTTAAGAATATTGTGACCAGTCAGTTTGCTTGCAGTAGGCCTTTGCCATCAGCCAGCAGCCGCTACATTGGCTGCAATAGCTGCAACACAATCCTTTGGGGACAACTCCCAAGTGTCAAAGTTATGTCCAGTAAAAGTGCTTGTTTTGCCACTTAAAGGCTGAGATTGTTACTCAAAGTATCTGACAACATTACAGAAAGAATCCCTACAGAGATAGAGCTTTTTGTTAAAGAGTAAAATCCGTTTTATCTGACCAGAACACAAGTCTCACTCTGTAGGAAGAGGTGAGTTGTTGCAGTTTTTATCTAGCTAAAATCGGCTAAATACTCAGCCAACCAAAAATTAATTCTTGTTGGCAGTTCCTCTTTGTAAACTCCAATTTGTTTCTACAACTCTGACTCACATTTCCTCTATCAAACATTTCAGAGTGAGACTTCTCCTTTAGCGAGACTTGTGTTCTCGTTGAACAAAAAGGATTTAACTCTTTAACAACAAGGTCTGTCTCTGTAGGGATCCTTCCCGTGATGTTGTCAGACACGTAAAGTAACGATCTCAATCAGTGGAGAGTTGGAGTCGCCCCCAGCTGAGGTGATCTACTGGACCAAATCCAAAACTTTTCCTAAGTATCACCAAAATTTGTGAACATAGGTACCAATACTGGAATTTTCCTTTAAAGGATCAGGGAATAACATCATCCCTGGATTTGTCATGTTTGCACAAATCTAAGCACACACACACACCATCTCAGATGATCCTCTCAATCCCTTTTATAATTTGCAGCTCTTTGAAGTCTTCAACTTCCTGGGGGAGATTTTCATCTTCAGTAACATGGGATATGTATTGTTGACGTTTCCTCACCATGTCTTCAAAGCCTTCTTCATTTCTGGGGCAGTTGTATCCTTTTCTGCAACATGACCAAGCATTTTCACACCCTGCCGTGCAGCCTTTGGATCCCACTCGGAGCCCAGAGATGGCGTTCTGTTTTGTTCTGTCTCTTCCACCTTCTGTCACAATCCTTATCTGTACAATCATTTGCCGCTTATTTGACAAGAGTGGTTTTCCTGTTTTCTATCTTGCCTCTCTGCTGCAGTGCAGTGCAATAATTTTCCCAGATCCGGTGAGCTCTGCAGATGTCAGTCTTCCATGATCACCACCTTTTTCGCAGATTAAGATGCTGCAGTGCAGGGTTTGCTTTGAGCAACTAAACAGAATTTTAAGTAGATCTTTAATTGTTGTTTCTGTTGCTTGTTTTCTGTTCTATAGCAAAGCTCAGTGGAATAAAGATGTTTGCCCGTTTGAAATAAGCTCACAGTACTTTCATTTGTACTGGATTAAGCACCATATCCCTAGGTGTAGGAGCCCTACAGAGATTTAAAAATTAGTTCACATCTAAACTAATTAGTTAAAACACCAAAGTCAAACAGTAACACAAACAAACTAACCGATCAATGCAGCGGTAAACCAGTAACTGTGTTCTGAGAGGTAAAAATACTGTTTTTGTCAATGGAAGTTGGTGCCTTTTAAGAGAGCGATATAAAGGCTGTTCCTGGTAAAACAAAAAAGGTTTTAACCTTTTACAAAAAGATCTGTTTGTAGGGATCTTTTTGTAATGTTGTCAGACCCTTACAATAACAACATGGGTCTGTCAGTGGCATAAACTAGCACTTTCTGTGGATGTACTTTGTGAGGCACAGTTGTCCCCAAGGATTAGGTAGCAGCCATTGCAGCCCATTTCGCAACTGCCAGCTATATACTGGACCAATTCCAAAACTTTTTGACCCTATTAGTCAAAATTTGTAAAAACTAACAAAAGAAAAATGCGCCCCATCACTTGTTTAAGTTATGCTATCATAACAGATGTCTTACATCCACAGCTGCTGTATCTGTCAGCTTTTCTTCCTGAGGCGAATGGAGGGAAAGCAATGGACTGCTGGCTACAATTGTCCTTCCCTGAGAGCTGGCATGACCATCGTGTATGCCTGAGGAGAGACTCTAGTGGCCGCACTCCATGGAACTGTTCTTTCACAGTCCAGTGCCCAGATGGCCAGCAATTATTATTACAATCCATCTTCTGCCACAGGGTCAAAGGAGCCAGAGAAAGAGTCGACCATGCAGATTCTTTTTGCAGTGCTCTTATGTTCAGCGTGAGGAGCTGCCAGTGAGAAAATGTTTGACTTGAGCACTCGGCCTGTTTAGCTTTGTCCTCAATTGTGTTTCGATGACAAAAGCTTAGAGAGGAAAAAAAAAAATCTGGCTAACTACGCTAACTTAATGTTGACCCGGATGTACAAACAGGAACTGATGGAGGTCGAAGTCCTCTTGTACAGTGCTAGAAGTGTCTATAAAAATGAAATAACCCCAGTTATTCAACCCTGTTAATCGTTCTTCGGTTATGCAGTAGATTTTAATCGCTGTAGCTTGCAGCCTTTGCCAGTGACAATGGAGATGGGCTATATTGGAAATGAGGCTGAGATGAAAGTGCTTAATTACCTCCTTTCAAATAGCTCAGAGGCCTTTGATAAAGAGAAATGACTGCTTTTGGGAGCAGGATATTGCTTTTGAAAACCCATAGGGTACATGAGATCTAATATTGACTGCATGGGTGCAAATGGGCTCTGTTACCAGCCTTACAGACTAAGGTCCCCTGCCTAAGATATTGCTCTTGATTATTCCATGCATTATATTTGGACTTACTGTTGAATAAAAATAAAATAAATCTCTTCTCTCCATGATAATAAAGCAGAGGCACATGTCTGCATAGATGTAAAAAAAAATATATATATTTTTTTTAAGAAAACGCTTCCCCAATCTCATCTGGTTTATAGCCTTGACTTGGTTGCCACTAATGCGAACCTACTGGAGGATCTTAGGCTCACATGAGGTCAGGAGGTCAGATAAGGCTACAGGAACTTTGACCAAAAAAAAGTTTGACAAAAGATGTTTCCTGTATTCAGGACAGCAGCTATGTCCCCGATAATTGTACAGATATCGTCTCTCTAACTGCTGCCCAGGACGCTTAGCATTCAGTCCCATCCCACCTGAAACATCAAAGTGTGTGTGGAGGGCAGAGACAGCTGGCAGAGCCTGATTGGCTTCATGCCTCGGCATAGTGCCACATCCTAAACAGAAAATATTCAGAGATTATCTTTTTTAATGTCTGTGTGCATGTGCATATGTTAATATTCATGGGTGTACTTTCACAGCCTGATCTTTTAAAGAATATGTAATTTTGTATTTAGTATGGAATTAACTGTCATGTTTTGTTGTTGTTGTTGTTGTTGTTATGTGGATTCAACCAGGGAGGTGTTTTTTTTAAATAAATAATGAAAAACATGAAATGAACATAACAACATTTACCTTAAACTCAACTGAAATAACTTCAGACTCAAACAGTTTAACTACAAAAAAAAAAATAAGTGGTGGATTTGTGACAAAAAAAACAAGTGTCTCCCTGTCAGCATTTCCATGAAATAATGTAGACTCATAAGTGTAGTTCAACCTATGTATGTGTCATAAGTATTCTCCTTAATCTGTGCGAACAGCTTTCCATCTTTCTATCAAGAGCCTGCAACATCTACCCTTTGTCATTCCTCCTGAACCTGGGACGCACAACCAAGATACCCCGCACCTTCCAGCACTTCATGATGTTTGCAGGTGACGTTTTTGAAGATCATAGTACAGATTAACATAATTTATTTGTAATTTCTTTTCATTTATAGCAGCATTTGTAGCAGTTTTTCACCAAAAAAAAAATTCTGTCTGACCACATCACCGGCTGCAATTTTCATAAATTTTGCGTTGGGGATGTTATTGCTCCAAGAAACTCAAAAATGATAACTTTTAGCCCAATTGGATGAAGTGTGTGTGTGTGTGTGTGTGTATGCGTGTGTGTGCGTGTGTGTGTGTGTGTGTGTGTGTGTGTGTGTGTGTGTGTGTGTGTGTGTGTGTGATTGCAGAAGCCATTTTTGGCTTTTTCAGTCAATATCAGAATTTGTTAAAAATAAATCACTCAGCTTTTTCTATTTTTGTAGCCGTATTTTGAGAAGAGTAAATAAGGCATTGCCTCGCTATAGTGTCTGAAACTAATGGTTGAAGCTCTGCGTGGTTTGATGATGCAGGAGTAAGGAATGTTTGATGTGCAGTGATGTCGGGTAGTGCAGCAGCAGCATGTTTCGCTGCCTGCCTGACCCACTTTACCTCTTATGTAAGAAGGCTTCTTTGTAAAATGCCCTTGTCTTGCTTTTCTTCAAAACTCCCCCACCACCACCACCACCACCACCTCCTCCCTTATCTTTTCTCCTGGATGTGCTCTGGGAATTTTTTTGGCTTTGTATGTTATGTCACCATTGTAGAGCAATCCAAGAGTTTGTTTTTGGGCTGTTTGCTGGTCAAAAATTGTTCAATAATAGTGGACAGAGTTATTAACTGGATAGCTCTCTCGTGCCTTTCTCGAATAATTGATTGGTAGATGGTTGTCTACTGATTTGATGGATTGCAGTAATGTCTTCTGTGCTCTCAGGCTTGAGGGGGGCTGTTGCGTTTAGCCTGGCTGCAAGAGACACATCAACAGAAGCGAGGCGCACCATCTTCACCACCACGCTACTGCTGGTCAGCTTCACCAGCTGGGTGCTGGGTACGGCGGCCGATCCCGTGCTGCGCTGTCTGGACATCAGGTCAGTCCTAACACCTCGCAGAGTGACATATTCAGTGTGATGGAAGTCAAATCAGTGACCCGTCTCCCCAGCTGTCTCTCTCTTCCCACCAGCTCTGTCTCTCAAACACACACAGACAGACGTGGCTTAATTCGACTCTCCCATTAAATATTCAGCTCACATAATATGCAACAGCTCTCTGTAAAGCTTTTCTCTGCATGTTTAAATTCTGCCTCTCTCTCCTCCCCTTGCTGCTCAGCCTTACACAGGCACTTAGCTCTGTGGTGCCTGCTTGGCTCTGCCCTCTATTAAAGACATGCACAGCTGGTGCGCAGGGCAAAGCAGTTCTACAGGTTCCTGGAAACATGTTACAGAAGAGATAGCATTAAAATGCAGCTTGCCACGCTGTATACCTGTGTATACAACAAAGCCAACTGTAGCTATATAATGAGAACGCCGCAAGAGTGCATTTTTTTCTTTTAGAGTCCTCATATTATCTGTGATTTAAGGTCAGTGGGCGATAATGACTACAGAGTGCAGAAAAGGCGTGAAGGATGCAAGGCAGTAATTAGATACTTATATTATTAAACTGTAATCTATGGCCTGGATCCTAGTGCTTTAATTGACTCCCACAGTCTTTTGAGGCAGTGTTTTTGAATCTCCAGTGGTTTTGCTTCACTGACAAACATGTGCATATATGTTTGTCAGTATGCATGTTTGCATACACTAGCCAGTATTTTTGCATACTGTATGCAAAACATAGATTTGCCTAGTGTAACTGGAAGAAAAATATAATAGAAGAAGTAAATAAAAACACTGGTGAGAGACGAGAAGCAGTTTTTTTAAAAGAATAAAATTCAATAAAGTTCAATAAAAAATGGAATAAAACCCCCGAAAAGGGAATGTGGATATTTATAAACCGTATTTAAAGTAAAAACATAAAGAATATATACAATATGTCCAAAAGTGCATATCCTGGCCCATTTTTTTAAACATTAAAATGCCCTGCCTCAGAGCTAAAAAACACAATCAATGAAGCAATTTGTTTTGAAACTAAACCTGGAGCTGCTCTATTGTTAATAACAGATTGGCTTTGGTGGTTCAATCTGTCAAATTGTTTGTTTGAACTTTTACAGCCAAATAAGCTTCATTTCATTATAATACTAAGATTTACGAACCAGCCAAAGAACCAATATCTCTGTAAATTGCCCCTGAGCATTGGTTTTGTGTCCACAAACTCGGGACTCTTTTTGTTTGTCAATTGTCGATCAAAAAGTTTTTGCTTTGTTGTTTATGGATCACATCTTCACCAGGACTGAACTGTATAAGAATTCAGTGCCTTAGATTATACGTAAATGCTCCCAAATCCTGGCTAAATCTGTTTTTGGCAGATAAATCACTAAGGATTTAGCAGCCAGTAATATTTAAAATAATAAACTATGAATTATTTTACTCTTGATGTCTCTCTAGCCCCTGGTTGCCTCTGCATTTAGTGGCTGCGTTTAAACACCAACTGAGTCTCACTTTATGAGCTTTGTTGCCTGTATTTAAATCTCATGAAAAATGTTTTCAAATTTTCAAGTATTTCAAAAGAATATTAAATATTTGTGAATACAAAGTACAGATCCTGACATGTTTTATTATTATTATTATTATTATTATTATTATTATTATTATTAATAATAATAATAATAATATGTATAATTAATAATAATATGTTTGAATATTTAAAATTCTTCTTCACAGTTCTTGACTTTTACCTCACACCCATCCTCCTGGCATATATCTTGTGTGCCTGTGGATATCTGACTGCATATTTCCATCCCCATGACTGCTTTCTTTGCGGGTAGTCATTCCTTTCTTTGAGCCCATCACAGTACACTGCGTCGAGCCTGCAGGGCTGTCATGTTTTAGAGAATAGTTCTGTTTTCCTCACTCCCCAAACTCCCACCACTACTTCCCTCCTCATCTCCTTTCCCTCATCCAATTGTATGAAACGGAGGGACGAGTAACAACTTCGAAAGACTTCATTTTACCTGGAGCAAATTTAACTTCCATTCTATCTCTGAAATGGTTTTGTGGCGCAGTCTTTGAAAGTTGTACTCTGTGTGAAATTACTCTGGTATATATAAAAATATATATATATATATATTTTTTTTTTTTTTTTTTTACCGCTATAGTTACCGTAAAAGACCTACAACTGCAGCCATCAAATAAAAGACAGAGAGGCCGTAAAATGTCTTTTTGTTTCCACTTTGAGAAATTTGTTGAAGAAAGCAGGTATCACAGATAGTAGGTGTTGGATGTGTGTGGGCACAGGAAAGCAGGCTAGTCTGCACTTTCACACACTGTAGACGAGAAGTGGGGATAATTACCCGTCTCTATCGTCTCTAGTGATTTTGAATGCAAGAACTGAAGAGGTTGGAGTGGGCAAAAGGTTATACGTTACAGATACTGTAGATCTACAAACAGACAACCTGAGTTTCCCTTTTATCAATGTTATACGTACGTATGCTGGTTTTATCACCTTACCCAATGTCACCCTGTAATCTAGAACAGTCCAAGAAAAGAAAGTTTCCAACAACAAAGTGGGCACCAGAATTAAAGAAAAAAAAGAAAATTGAGCTTTTGTAACCGAGGCTCAAAGGACAACCATAAATAAGATGTCATTGTTTGTTCCACTTTTGTGCTGTCTTAAGACCACAAGCGAGCTGAGCTGAGAGAGATGAGCTGTCTATCAGGCTGCGATGTGAAATGAATGTGCTTGATGTTTAGATAAAGGTAGTTAAGGCTCAAACCAAATGAGAACAACACAGTAAAAGAAAGAAAACTGCTGCAGTTTCAGTCGGCTGGCTTGCAGGCTTCAGAACATAAAATGTGCTTTTAAAGCCTGGACTGTCTGCCTCTCCTCTTCTCGCCTATTCTGTCCGTCCTTCTCCATTTCAGTCTTAATTTCAAGGCACATTATAGCCCACACTTGAGAGTTTCATCATGCTGCTGCAAAATAAAGTGATTATTTACACTAAACTGCATACAGTAATGAAAATAATATTGTGCAAATTGATAGTAATTATTGATAAATCCAAACACAACTCGCCATGAATCGTGATAATGGTCATTTTTCTTTTCTCTGGTTCTCGTTTTCTCCTTTGCGTGGGCAGGAAGTCCAACCTCCAGAGACATTTGCTTTCCAATACACACACACACAAGGGTAGTTTTACTTGGCAGGAGGTAAAAACAAATTTTGGAACAGATTATACAAATCTAAGAGAAATGCACAAAGTGAAACAAACAAAATATAATAATATCTGCACAGTATGTACAGTATACTGTATGATCATATTGTGTAAACAATCAGGCATCCA
>JBBPCS010049326.1:2031-19106 GCA_037974645.1 Hollardia meadi
CACTGTTTTTGTATAAATCTCTCAAACAGCAAAACTGCGCCACTGCCAACACCTGCAGTGGGTCGGACAGCCAGACAAAATCATTATTTCATGCTTGTGACGTGGTTTGACGAAAATAACCTGAATCCATTTAAAACGCAGAGTGACAGCCTCAACAGTTCAATCTCTGTTGAGTCAGCTTCCTGCTCTGTGATCATTTGTACTGTGTTCGTGATACAGGCAAATTCACAAAAGGGTTGCTCTTATTTACATGTTTTTCTTGGTTCATGTTGTCAGACAAATAATCTCATCCTGTATTTTTTTTAACCAGCAGGGTGGGCTTCTATCAAAAGAGGAGAAATGTGATGTGTTGTCATATTTGTATTATGTCTGTTCTTGGATGGCTTGCTAATGTTAGCCATTGGTATGTTTACTACTGCAGTTTGCAGTCACCAGAGCCAGCGTTTAGCTTGCCGGTTCCGACACTGTAGAACATGAGCAACATTTTCTTTTCAGTGTGCCATACTGACTTAGATCAAGTAAGTGAAGGGACACAGATTGGACAGTTTATTAGATCAAATAGGTATGTTTTTGAACCGACCTTTGTCTGGGCACAGTATGCTAGCTGCCTCTACCATACGGTCTCTCAAAAATTCACCACCAGAGAAAGGCTTGCTCTGTTTATGACAGCATGTAGCTAACTTTGCTTGCCGATTCTTGATTGGTCGACTGCTTTGTGAAAATATTCTGCCTGGCAAGTAATTTCGCAGTTTCAGTAAGTACAACCGATAATGTGAGCAAGACCCAACTTGAGACCTTTGGTCTAAATGTAAATGTAGACATCGCCCTCTGTTGGAATCTAAATAGCAATACAGACTCTTGTTAGTCATCCGCCTCGAGATTCATTAACATAATGCTGCCTTGTATTCATTCTTTTTCGGGGATCGTTTTATATTTCTTTGAGGACGTTGCAGGCCGGATTGAGATGGTCCGCGAGCCGGTTCCAACCATGTGTGCTGTAGAAGCTCAATATTGATAAGGTAATTTAAAGTTTGGCCATGCACATCAACCACATACAAAATTTTAAAAAGTCACTTTGACATAGAGCAAAATAAAAGAGAGACACATAAAGATGTGGTGATACACTGGAATTCAGGGCTTGCAATCTCGCCACTACTTATTTATATATAATTGATTCAAGAGGAAGCCAATCCTTTAGGATGCTTATCAAATGGACCTTATCATTGTTTACGCAGGCTAAATATTACTATATATAAAGGATAAAGAACAGAGTAGAGATATGTACCACTCGTCTTCAGTATCTGAGGAAAGGAGAGGAGTGGTGGATTAGGATGAAGGTTTTTAGCTTAAAAATATATCAAAGGAGGACATGGGAGTTCATCTTGAGGTGAGAAATGATTTGGAGGTGGGCAAGTGGAACCTTCAACTCACCCTGCGGACAGATTTTGCCATCTGTACTTTCAATCAGACGTGACAGGTTGAACGCAAGGGAAAATGGCACAAGGAAAAAGGTAAATGTCGAAAAGCAGCATTCTCCGTGTTCCCGTACTGGCAGGAAAATGACGGACTTTCCCTGGCTGATGCTTTACTCCAAGATGAATGAAACATAAGAGGAAAGAAAAGGGGAAGCTTTCTCTTTGCTCCATGTGTAGGCACATGCGTGCCGATCGTTCGGCAGATCTCTCATTGTCAGGACCCGTCAGCTGGACGACCTCCAGCTCACGCAGGCCTCTGGGCTGCAGTGCTCGGCTGTATCTGCGTAGGCCCGGTTTCCTCTTTCTCATGCAAACAACAGGGATCTAGTCTACCATGGGAATTTCCTTGGACTGCAAACACGTCCTATTTAACCTACACTCAGCTCAAGATGGATTTGGTTTTCTGAGAAAACCAAACTCTTTCATAGGTATTCATGGAATTTAATTCTCCCTGAGTTGCCAGCTTAGCCTCTCTGTCTTGTTATTGTTCGGGAGATTTTTCCAGCCTGTGTACAGCCTATTATCACTGCTATTCTCCGTCGACTCATTACAGGCTTCCAGGCTCTTGTCACTCTACCAAATGTGTTTTCCTGATTTCGACGATTATCTGAAAGGTGAGAGGGAGAAAATGCTCATCTTTAAATTTCAAATATTCATTTATTAAACCCTGATTTGTCCCTCATCTCTGAATGGAAAGTATTCATCCAAGTGTCAAAGCAGGAAGGGGGTCCTGTCACCTCAGCATGCATCATAATGTTGTATAATGAGGCTGAAACCTTTGATGTGCAGTATATGAGGCAAACACAGAAAAGATCAACTTTAGGCACTGTAACAAACTCAGAAATGTGCCTCAACAATCTTCTGACAAGGACAACAATTGACAAGGCTGCAATAAGGAAGCAGCAGATTAGCCCGAGGCAAAGCTTTTACTAAGTATAGTTACACATGAACAACTACTGCACATCCACCTGCTTATCTCAAACTTCGTGTTTTCTGTCCGCTGAGCTGGTTGCAACTCATCAAGTAAATGCTGATTAGGGAAACACACTGAATGGATTATTAACTATTTTAAATTATATGATGAGTTGTATTGAATGGAACTCAAGTAAGGTCAGTTAAAATCAATTTAAAAAAACTGCATTGCAGGTTTGGAACCACATTACCATGCATACTGCACAGAATTGACTGTGAGGTAAAAAAAAAATCTGTGGAAAAGCACCCTGGTGAGTTCTAATCTAGGTATTCATCGACACCGGTCATCTTATAATGGGAACACGGTGGATTAGGATGTAATTTAGCAGAATTTCTTTCTTTTTTTTGAAAAAAGAGGTTGAACGACTCCTCAGTTACCTTGAAAACAACCCGGCTCCTCTGCCACCAACCAAACCTGTCCACCAGAAGACTTTGATCTCTGCCAGTCAACAACTCAGGATAACAGGCGTCCTGTGCCAGTGTCTGTCTCTGACGGTGGGGAAACCTCAGTCCTCTCTCATGTGGCTGTCTGCCCCTCCAGTCCAGCCTGTCTGTTTGCAAACCCACCAGAGACGAGCTGGAGCGAGACACAAGAGGCGCTCAGTGCAGCCTGCCCGAAAGCCCATGCTCGGCACAGGCATCCTATCAAAGCTCTGGGAACGCCATGCTCCAAGCTAAGTCAACTTGGCTGCATCTGAGCGCAAATATTTGAGAAGTGCTCGATGGTCCGGGTGCCACTGGCACAGCATCAGAGGATCCCACTTCCAAAACAAAAATTTGGGGGTGGAGAAGGGGTCTGGATGTTGAGAATGTGCATAAGGCGTGTTTATACACAAGTCTCTTCAGTCTCCCTCCTCCTGACTCGAACTTATCAGACGGACATGAAAGTTCGGACTGTCTGCATATACTTATCTACTCTCTCTACTGAAGTTAGATTGTAGTTTTTGAATGAAAGGTTAACTTAGCAACAAAGAGTCCTCCTTTCTTAACAGTTTTCATCATAGCCTATTAAATGATTACAGTAGCCTAACTCTGTATTTGGTTGGAACTTTTAACAGCTGTTTACTATGAAACATTATTAGGCCATTGAAATGTACAACTTCTGTACAAATGGCTTTTTAAATTAGCGGTAGACCCACAAAAACAGATCAAAACCAGAGGAACAGCGCACGACACAGCTAAAGCAAGAGAGATATATCAAGCACAAGCTAGCTGGTGAGCCGCAGGTAGCCTTAGCTAATTAACTTGTTAAATTCTTGTTTGAAAAGCAAGTTTTGATGGAGAACATTGCTAAACTAATGCCAAAGCTAGCTTGCTTAGCATTCTTCTAACTACCATCTTAGCTCTTAACTAGCTGTGCAGCTTTCTCTGGCACTAATGCCGCATTTCCTTGTCCGTGTTATTAGAGGTCGGTATGAAAGTCCAATAAAACTGCTGCTCACAATTGAGTCGGGCGGGTTTAGGGGCGGGAACTCGATACCGAGGCTCCACCGCCCAATCGCTACTGCAGTGTCTCTGGCTCTCAATGACGTCACCAGCACAAGATGGCAGCGCTTGTATCCGGGATATTTTGGTTTCATTTTTGTAGAGTAGGAGGAAGTGGAGACGCGCCGTCCATCTTTATTTTTGCGAATGGTTGGTACTTGTGGGTTTGCTGGGAGGTGCTTAGCGGACTAGTACAACGCAGCAGACAGGGTGGTTTTGCATTATGTATGTTCAAACTGCCTCCTATAGCTTTAAATCTTTTAATTAAATTAATTTCTAGTTGTGTAACATTTAACTTTTTTTCCATTCACTCTTTCTATTCCTATTGTTAAATACAATATCCACACACATATATACTGTATTTATCTGTAGATATAAAATAGTCTTGCTTTTAATAGTTGCTCTGTTATTTCTCCAAGCTCCAGCAACAATGCAGAAAACACATATCGAATTCACAACTGTCGCCTTACGTAGCCTGCTGTGAATGCTTTATGTCTCATACTGAAATATTAGGCCCAAAGGGTGTGTGTATGGTGAAGCAAGCTCAGGTTGACTTTCGCTCACCTATTCAGATATCACGTTTCACTTTTGGCATTTATAAAAACCCATAACAGAGGAGGCCACGGCCTCTATACAGCAGAGTTAAAAGGGGGTAACATTAGACCATTGTGTTCCGTCTCCTACAAAATACTAAAATAGCCCATTTTATTCACAGTCACATTGCTGGAGGGTCCGTATAGATTTATTCTCTAAATAAAACGCAACCCTCCTTCCAGCATCACCACAGTGTTTTCACCCACTCACCCACCACCCTTGGGAACAAACACACGAAAAAGCTTTTTATATGCAGATGTTGGGGTTTTTTCTTTTGCTATTACTCTGCATTTTTATGTGATGTATCCTCCTCCAAAGCTGAATGCAAACTGAAAAACAACATCTGAGAGATGCCATATTTTGTATGACACAAGGATAAAACAGTCCATATGTTGTCAGCACCTTTAGTTTACCGCTGTACATCCTCATCTGTGCATGGGTCATGTGTAGAATGTGAGTAGTAGGGTTGAGAGTGAATGTCATGTTTTTATGTTGAATACTCTACTGCCATCTAGTGTTTAATAGGTATAGTGGACAAAATCCCATCTCTCAACACACACATTAACATACTCGCACACACAAAACCCCTCTGTGCTCACATATCCCTGTTTGTTCCCACTCATACTGTCTGGTTTGTGTCCAACAATCCACCAGTGGATATTTTGGGACTTTTAGCTCCCGTCTTATGGAAGGTTAGACAGGACACAGGCAGCCTAAACATCACCTTCACCTCTCTGTCGTCCAGCCTCACACGACTGCGGGACATAAACAAACCAGAGACCAACCCTCTCCCTCAGGGGTGAAATGAAAAGCGGGACATTTGTACTGCTAAAACCTAGATAATAGATCATTATTGGACTTAACAGTGACAACCTAATCCTCTGCAGCCACTGTGACCTCAAAGCCCAGCAGACTCTCTTTAGATACACAGACACCGGATTTAATAGTCTGTTTGTCTTGACCTTGGAATAATGTCGTCTCTCTGCTGAAAACACAGTGATCTACCAAACGTAATGAATAAAAACATGATGTTCTCTAATAAACACAAACATATGAAACCCTTAACAACTCATATTTTTAAATGATCTGCATCTTAATAAGAAAGAGCAGTTTTCAACATCTTATTTGTTTGGTAATAGCAGTAAAAATTCACATCAGTCTGCTCAAGAGACAGAAATGGAATGTAAACTTGCTGTTGGTACTGGTTGGATTTACACTGCAGTTCTGAATTATCATACAGCTGGCTTTGCACGCCAACACACTGGATTTCTAATGATTTATACTACGCAATCAAATAATAAATACATAGACTGTGTACAAATGGATCAG
The DNA here is from genome assembly GCA_037974645.1 of Hollardia meadi. Lineage (NCBI taxonomy): Eukaryota > Metazoa > Chordata > Actinopteri > Tetraodontiformes > Triacanthodidae > Hollardia > Hollardia meadi. Next base: position 7,887 of record JBBPCS010049326.1, read on the forward strand.
TGAGTAGCCTACTTGTATGTGAATGGGGTCGCTTGTATTGATGAACCCACAGATAATTATCATCGGGCTCTGCAGTCCTGCTATAGTGGCTTTCAGCTTCTTGTTTTGGTTTTTGGGCCCTGCAGCTTTACTGTTGTGGTTCACTCTCATTGCTCTCATAGAAAGACGATGTTTTTGGTTCCAGAGCAGCTGATTACAATTAGTTCAATCAAGTCTGAATATGCTCACTCTGAGTTAAGCATTGGGAATGGAAAAAGCCAATCAATGAAGCTCCGATACAATGATTCACCATGGCAACGGGTAAAGAAAGAGCAGAAACTCCATTTTAATCCAGCGGAGCTAATAATATAATGCGGACCCTGACATTTATCTTCAAAAACAGGAGCGAAAAAGTAGTCATTAAGTTAACACTATTGGGTGTTATTCAGCGTAGTCCTCTCATTCATCATTTACTGACTTGAATTTCCCTAATGGATGATAAAGTGCTTGAATCCTGCTTTAGGTCTATAGCCGATTTTTAAATAACCATTTATATAGCTGTAACCCGACAAGGACAAATTGCAGGTGGCAGCTGAAGCGGAAAATATAGATCAAACACATATGATTAAGGTTTTAACTAAGTGTACCTAATTTTTTAGACGTCTGTTTTACTTTACTAAAAATCTGACTCAACAGCATTTATGTTTCAACGTGTGTAAATTTAAACAGTCACTGAAATGCTGTCAAACCACATTAAGGCTACGTTTATGCGTTATACTTACATTAGATTGTAATGTAATGTGAACAACCTGACAGCTGCCTTTATGTCCACAGAGTCACAGTGGATGACAATATAGCCTATAGATTTTATTCTGATCAATAAATCGCTGTGCACAGATCGCTGTCTTTGTCCTTACATTATTGACGGATTGATCACGAAAGAAGGGATCTTAAAGTAACATCTAACCTGGATTTGGAGGTTTCTAAAGACGTCAGTTTCTGCAAATGAACGATTTCCGATACATACTTTGACATTGACTGTATAAATGAGAAAACGAAACGTTGTGTCAGGCAGCTCCTTTAGGGTCTGCAGGAGGGAAGGCGTCAGAGTTTGTTGAAGCAAACCTGCCAGAGAGCAGGTTAGGTTCACAGTGTGTTGCCATAGTAACCGACCTGGAGTTTAAGTTGGCTCTCTTTCTGGAACAGAAAACCCAGAGTTTCCCTCAACTAAGGCTGTACAAATTCAGAGTTTTAACTAAACCTGTTTTCTGAAAAAGGGCCATACTGTCGTTTCCAGCAGCAACAAGCAACTAGAAACTGACTTTGCCTCCTGCCCAGCACCAAATAATAATTTAAAAAAAACCCATATAGTGCTTACTCACTGTTTTATTTGTTTGCCGTTACATTCCCTCTATGATTTTGTCCGATTACTGTGAATATCTATAATTTGTTGCCCAGCTCTCTGCCTTGACAGCATACAAAAGCAGCACACCATTTAAGGCTAATGTTTTTGGAGATAAAAGACACCCATGTGAGCAACAGTCTGCAATACAGTTCGCATTTTCAACTTAAAGGGTGATGATACGTCAATGTGTGTCCTCAGCTTGATTCCGCTGCCCCCAAGTGACCAAACAAATGAGTTAGTGCAGGTTTAAGGCCCTTTAAAGGTGTACACAAACATATTGAGTGAATCGCCATTTTTGTCCTTTCGGCAGATGTGTAAAAATGACAAAAATTTCTACAAAGTTCATCAGATGTAGATTTAAATACCCTAAAATTAGAGCTGGGAGTCAACACTTTAACCTCAATGTAATTTTTTTTCCCACATCGAATCCAATCTACTGACTTATGGAGCCAAAACAAACTGTCCTGATACTTTACTGCATGGGCTGCAGTGTACGTAGGATATTTGTGACGCAATGGTAAATCAATAATGCAACCACTTCCTCTCATAATCAAATAAGAAGGTGAACTGCACAGTGAGTAGATAATTCCAACCCTGCAGAGATGCTGACTATGACCATCTGCTGTTTGTACTGTACATGCATGTGGGCATAAGAAGATAAACAATATTGAAGCGTAAATCCCTCAACAATGCAGCGATTTCCCATAGCACCTAACACGTAGCGATAGACGAGAACTTGCCATTTTCTACATACACACTTCCTGTACACATGCACACACTTGGATATAAAGTTAACGCCGCTAATAGCCTCACATTTACGACACAGCCAGCAGCGTAGACCCCTGGGCTGCTGAGTGATGAGCCCTCCTCTAGACAGCGTGTCTGGGGCTTTACTCCCTCAGCTAAGACATGGTTCATAGCTCTCTCTCTCTCTCTCTCTCTCTATCTGTGTGTGTGTGTGTCCGCTGAGACCATAAACCTATTTTCTCACTCAAGCCCACTCAACCATTATACAGCCTTTCAAATCATTTTGTGATTTTAAAAGATTTTTTACTGAACTTGGCAAGATGAAAAATTGATTATGGCGTCAGTTTACTTGTTAGTTTGACTCGATTCATAGAGGGGAGAAAGGGGAGTGGGGTTGTGCTTGCTGAAAAAGCACACAAAGCTCTGGTGAGGTGAGTCGAGGACTATTTTACAGTGATTTTTTTTTCTGTCCAACAGGAGGCAGTCACGCTTTATTCTACCTTGTATCCTATTTTGTAACTCTTTAAGAAAGACTTGACCTACATTTACAGCAAGTTGTCATGATGTTAATACAGATATTCTATTATTTAAAAGAGTGGAATGTTATACAAGTTTTCTATTATATTTCTAACTGGTGTTTTACCATATGGGAGGCATTTTTTTTGTACAAATTTCTTAACCACACATTCGTTTAAGGTTTCACACTCTATAACAACATCTACATTAGGTTACATCCTACTCTGTTAAAAGCTAAATAAAGCAGATGTGTCGCCCCACTATCTGCTCATAACCCGAATCTAACCGGTGTCAAATATTCCTCAGTCTCAGCTCGTATCCTACTCGTATTTTTTTTAATGCAGCTCAAATAAATCAGTAAATCAGAGCCTTGTCTCTGACTGTTGCGTTTCAGCTGACACTATTCCCAGTGCAACAATTTACAGTTCACTTCTGTGATCCCCTTTTTCCTGTGGTAGATATGGAATTCCCTGACAGACGATAGAAACTGAGAGAGACGGGGAAAAGATAAGGCACGCAGATGGATGATTTATCGACTTGACTACTTTTACGGGCTTATGTAGCATTGGTGGGCCATCTGAAGAATGAACATAACCCAATTCCTGCTATGACTAAAAGAAATCAAACATTCCAGCTTTTCCTTTTACTGGCTTTCACTGAGGCCCCTCCAAGGATTTCCCCCTGCTATCAGCAACACTTTCTTTGTCTCTCTGTGTAGATTATGTAGGCCTAATAAATACTTTCCAGCCTCCTCTCTCTTGCCCCAGTCCCACCCCAGGGGCAGTGGCTATCAGAGGCCTTTATGACCCACCTGCCCTGAGGGTTTGTTGGACCATAGCTGGGATACACAGACTGCTTTGATCCCTGCCACAGAGCACTCAGCCATTGTTAAGTGCAGATTAGATTCCCTTACATTTGCATAATGCCTCCTTTAGTCTTTAATATAAGACTCAGGGGAAAGGAGCATTCATGTGCAGCAACTGCAAGATCTTTTAAACTACATACAGTAAAAGCCAATCCTGGCATCATTTAGAAGCAGAGCTTTTTTCTTTCACTAAGAAAGACATAACAACCTGTTTTCATGTTATTTCCTTGCAAAGACTTTCATTTTCCCCCGGGCTGTCAACGGTAACTGGCATGTAATGCTCAAAAACTATACTTTAACTGAGGTTTAGAGCAATGTGAACCCGAATCAGCTTTATTGGCCAAGAAGGTGAAAAAATAGGTGACAATTTGTTAAACTCATTCACCCAACTGAGTTTATCTCAGGTGGCACTGTGCTCATGTATCTCCCAAGTAAACCATGGTTCAGACTCAAAGTGGCATCTGTCTGCCCTGTGGCCCTGTGCACCGCTATCAGTTGTCTGGTCCCTTTCCTGAACCATCCCATCCCATCCCCCACACACACACACACACACGCAGAGACACCCCCCCGACCTCCTGTCACTCGCGTGCCTGGAAACTGATGAATGAGAGGTCCTGGACACGACAGGCTTGAGTAACGTCTGACGTTCATGCTGGCTCTGGTGCCTACACCCATCGCTCTAATGCACGTCCACCAATCACACCCAATCACACGCAATGCAGTGGAGAAAAAGTGCGATAGTTTGGTCCTGCAACCATTACATCATTAGAAACAGAGAGTCCTCTGTCTCGTGTGCTCCTCTAATTCTCTAATCAGTAGTCTCCAGAGGGAGGGAGCAGTGTTTCGAATCAGACTCAGGTCCATGGTGATTAGATCTGCCCCACCTTAGCTGACCTTCTACAGCAGTTGCGGTACTGTCCTCCTCGGCTGCTTTTACAAAAACTCAGTTTCCTGTTGAAAACCAAAGAGAAAGAAGGTGTGAACAAATTGGGCCCTTAAGTGGTTAAGCCCTTAATATCACTGACAATAGCGTGAATTAAAAACATTATGGCAAGGTGGTTTAAAAGGGGTGTGTCTTAACTAATCATTAATTATTTTAGTTTAGTTGTTAGCCAAGGAAATATGCTTATTTACCTACAGTATATTCTTGCAGAGCTAAATTAGAAGATCTGATCTGTCATATCTGTGCACTAAATATGAAGCTAGAGCCAGTGCTAGCTTAGCTTAGCTTGAAGACTGGAAACAGAGGGAAACAGCTAGCTTGGCTCTAGCTCCACCTCCTAATTCTGAAGATCGCTAATTAATAATTTAGCCCATGTAATAAATGAATGATCTCATTTGTTTAACCAAAGTACTGGTAGATTTATTTGATTTAACCTTTGGACAGAGCCAGGCTAGCTGTCTTTTTTGTGTTAAACTAAGCTATTGGCAGCTCTCTTCGCAAGAAAGCAAATAAGCATACTCCCCAAAATGTTGAACTATTCCTTTAGTCGATGAAATAATGTGAAGGGCACATTTTCCCCCTTATTTTTTTTTTAAAGCAGACATACATTTAAAGTAAGTTAAGTCTGCATTTTCAGTATCTTTACCTTTAACAATATGTACAGTCCAGAGTTGAGGTTGGTGTGTTTCAGTGGTGCTTTTGGGATGCCGTGTTCTATAGCTGCTATGTTTCCATGGGTGATGACAGATATGGAGTCGATGATTGAATGAGCATGAAACCCCTAGTTTCACCCCTCTCTCAAAGACACACACAGACACACAACCAATTTGTCAACGTTAATTTATAACACAAGTGTTAAAAATCAGCAGTATGCCAGTGTTTCTGTTAGTTCACGCCCGCTGGAACTGGTTTGCCAGTTTTAAACTGCTGCCTCAGTGGACAAACAACCCTCCAATCAGCACTTGAAGTATAATTGTTACTAAAATTCAACACTTATTAAGAGTAGAAAATACACACGTCTTACACATACTTAATCTGCACATCACAAATCATCAGCTGATTATGAGCTGTTGAAATTGTTCAGTAATATACGTACAATATTCCAAGCAGGAGAGTAGGATCGGGGGGGAAAAGGGGACTTACAGGGGAGTATACAGGACCCTCATGTAAGGAGGGCCCACAATTAAAAGAATGAATAGCCACGGAGGAAGGAAGGACCCTATAGAGAATGTCCGACTGTCCTGAGGTTTCTTTCCCCCATTCAAAGGTTTCTTTGGGTGGAGTTTTTCCTCATCCAACTCGAGGGCGTCGTATGTTGTACATATTCTAAAGCCCCTCGAGGCAAATTGTGATTTGTAATTCTGGGATGTATAAATAAAATTGATTTGACTTGACTTGATTCGTCTATCTGCCTCTGCGTTCTTGGCTAAGGGACTTCCTTTAGTCCTGAACTGCATCGTGTGTGTTCTTCTATTTTGATCTATATTATTTAGATAAATATGAGCCGTCCTGGTGGCAGAGTGGTTATGACACATGCTGTACAATCTCTTTTCAGCCAGGGACCTCTGCTGTGTGTCTCTCTTGACATTTCCTGTCTGCATCTTCACTGTGATCTACTGACTAAAGGCAAAAGAGCCTAAAGTAAATTGCCTGCGTTTAACAGTGTTTTTTAATGGAAAAAACAAAGAAAAAAAAATGCAATTTGATCACGCATACATGTAAAAAACCTGCAACTTTTGTTTATGGCATCTCATTTTTTTTCCTGATTGTTCTATGATGACCATTTTTCGAATTTGTTGTCCAATATTGTTTTCAGTTTGTGAATGCTTCAAAGCCTATTGTCCTCGAGCTTTATGGGAGGTGCAGATTTATGCACCCATGCATCGTATGGACAGAAAACGGATGACATACACGTACGATACAAGTCCAACAGTCTCACCAAAGAGGAGGCGATGGAGACAAACACCAGGACTCCCAGGACCGTATAGCTGCTGGTGCCGACTGATGTTTCTCCCGTTAAATCTTTCATCTTTTATGATATCACATTGGCTATGGGCCCAAGATCCAAGGGGATACAGGGGGAACATCCTCAACCACTGTTCATCACTCATGTCAACAAAGGTGGTCTATTTATAGTGTGCATATCTCACCAAATGAAACTATACTGTATCCTTTCTGTGTCAAGATTTAGCAGCACACTTTATTACTGTTGTGCAATGATCTGCAGGCCTTTTTAAGTAAGCTACTATGTGTTTATCATTCAGAAGCTCGAATGCACGTTCAGAGGTGAAAATTTGGTTGTGGTTGCTGCTAATACTGACAGAAAGGATTAGAAATTTTAAGCCTTGATGTGAGCTGAATTTTTCAGTCGAAACCAAAACTGAATTTCCAATAAAATGAGACAAGACCAATGATAAATGTTGAATGTTATGTGTACTCAAGAGGCTCTTTAAGTGATGCGTTACACAAGCTTTTAATGATGGAAAACTTTACCTACAGTCCTATCATTGCATTCCATCCAATTTTAAACCAAAGCAACGCTACTAAAAACGTAATTTGCAGCTTTCTTCAGTGCTAACAGCGTGAGCCACAATGACAGTATTTTAAAACCTGACGCCAGAAGTGGACCTCAAATGGGATGACGAATCACCTACAAGATCTAAGATAGCACACTTTTCCTGGAAAAGTCTGGAAGTCATTTCTGTCTGTTCTCAGATAAGGACGTGAGTAGCACTTTTCGTGACGCTCTGCAGAAGGCAGGTTTCTAGGCAGTCGCACAAAGGGCCCATTCTACTGCCAGGGCAGAAATATCCTTTCGACACAGATGCCATCTCTCCAGCCACGTATGGGACACTCAAGACAGACATGGTAATAATAAGCTTGGAAACCCTTTGGCAGCTCGCAGCCAGACATAGCTCAGGTACGTGTGGTCAAGAGAAGAGGGAGTAAAACACAACACTGGAATGAAATGAAGCAGCTCCCTGGACTAAACCGCTAAATTGAGGTCAGATTTATTAAGGACCACTCAAGGGAAGGCATTGGTTTTCAGATTAATCACATTTGCTCATGGTTACATGCGCAGACACACACCATGTTGGCAGAGACACGGGGACTGTTCTGCAATTAGACTGAAAATCTTTTGCTGAACCTCTTTTCATCGATGACACTGTGACGCCGAACGAGCTCACTGGCGCGCGTTCAGATTGTTCCTGTCACATTAGTGATGTCAAGTAGACATTTGTGTGCATCCCGATGCCAAATCAAATACATCATTGCATGGGTGGAGTGTGGCATAGTGCGGTGGGCTCATATCAAGGCTTGTGCAACAAATTGACCGTAATACCGAGCAGCTGTGAAAGTGATTGTATAATTACAGATAAACACAGACATCACTGGATCTCCCGAAGCAACACACACAGAAGGGTGGTCTGTTAGCACAACGTAACTTCCTAGATAAATTAGGATAAATTGGTTATTGAAGTCTATTATTGGGGAAATAAAAAGGAAGCCCGTCTTAATGAAACATGATGGCTGATGTGTGTGTGTTTTTTAAAACTTTATTTTTATTGTAACCAGTGAGAATTTAGTTCCTAAAGTCCCGCAGGTGCAGTTCAAACTGAGGGGGATGTGGACCACTGGTCTTAGTTTTACATGAAGCATAAAACCGGGACTACATCAATATTTTAGAATCAATTATTCTGTAGTGTTGGGATCAGAAGGGATAGGGGCCTGGCATCCGGTTGTTCCCGTCCTGTCGGAATAGGTTCCATGTGCTGTCCAGATCTGCTGCACCGCACAGCTGTCACGGGCTGGTAAAAATAGTGGGTGTAAGAGAATGAAAAGATAGTCATGCTGCTCTGTTCCCGACACCTCTCAGCAGATATGAAAATTAATAGAGTTCTTCCACACACGTGGCGGCGTGTGGGCATAATCTCCCATCACCTCAGTGACACCAGGCCTCAATGAGGGGGGGCTTCGCAGTGGAATAGTTCAATCCCCTTCCACTTATTTTGTGGTGGTATGGTCACAAGTCTTGGAAAGGAATACAACTTGAAATGTAGGAATTACGTTATAGTTACTGATTCCAGTTGTGCTCCACTACTGTTTTACAATTTTGGGTCGACTTGTTTGCTGTGTTACTGGTAGTTTAATGGAGGGTGATATCAGTTTGGTCTTCCTGCATTCAGTGGACAGATGGTTTGGGACTTGCTAACAAAAAAGAAGAACTACAACTTCTGATAACTGCAAAGTTTTCTTATTTACACATGTTTGTGACTTCTTAGCTGGCTGACATTACTCACTTTTCATTTTCTACACATGTTAAACAGAAACAGTGTAACATGTGGGTGTGGAAGCTAAAAGGTTGTTTAAAAGGCACATCGGAGAGAGTTAGGCTGACAAAAGTGAGGTAACAAGTGACTAATTTTGATTTTGAGTAATTAGAGTAATAATATTAATAATACTGATGAATGCATTTATCAAGTAACTTGCCCACCACTGGAGGAAAGTAACTTTGTAACCAACTACTGTACTGGTATTTTATTTTATTGATCAAAAATTGAGTGTTCCCATTTTTTCATAATAACTAGTTTACATTTAGAGAAAAAATTTAAATAAAAAAACTTAATTTAACTTAAAATTAGCTCTAACTCAACCAGCCATAGCATAAATGAGTAGAGCAATTTTGAACGCAGGACTTATAATGGAGAATTTTTATTATGTGGTATAAACGTGCTATATGAATGACATAAACTTGAATCTTGGTATTGCTACTTTGCTTCAGTAAACCTCTAAATACTAATCCTTGATAGAATAGAATAAAACAGGACGGAGTAATAGAACAGAAAGGCAAATCAAGCCGAACTGTCCCTTATCTGAGAGGTTTATTTTGCCTTTGAGATAAAGTTTGTTCACTCTACAATCACGCCGTTTGCCCATAGCGCCGTCGAGGCTGCACATTATCACCACAGCAGAGACCGAAATGCTTGGCGACGGTGCCAGCGTTGGATCACAGTTCTCGGTTTCCTGGCAGAAGCTGGATTGCATCTGGCCGTTTCTCCAGCTCCAAGGTGACAGCGAGGCTGCGGAGATATCACAAGAGGGTGCTAGTCACCATACAGCACGTCAGTAAAACACTGCCTCCACTTTCAGGGAACTTAGTGAAAACACACACAGATACACACTCATGGGTGAGCATGATTATGGAAAATCTGCAGTCTACATCTAGTTTACATTTTACACATTATTATTATTATTACAATTCACTGTGTAAAATATGATATTTTACATTTAGGGGTTTATTTGCTGGTAAATTGCCTTCCAGAAGATTGTGGAATCATTAACTCTGTTACAAATAAAGCAGACTAATGATCCTACTTGCAATTACTTGCTATTATTACTGGAAATGTAACTTAGTCAGTGCTATATTTTACTGTCATCATATTTACTGTTTTCTCTTACTTTTCTTTATAATGAACGACGACTGGTCTGCGGATAGTATATGAGCTCAGAGCTAACGTTAGCCTGACTGTTCTCCTGAGTCACTAAGTCTGTGTAGCTTACTAGCCATAAGTTGTGGCTACTGTGGGAGACCTTTCATTAAAAAAACAATTTGTTTTTAGCATATTTTACCTTAAAATAACAGCTTCAAAATCATTTTGAAATCATTTTTATGTAATGTAGAAAGCCTTTCCTGATGGACAGATAGCCTTACTTGTTGCAAACTGCAGCTGCTGTTAGCTTGTTAGCAGGGAGCTGTGCAGCTAGCTAACTTTGCCCACACCGGATTGTTGGAGCACCATAGGATTGTTGGTGTTTACACCACCAACACAGGAGCTTTGGACCGCTGGGAGAAGAGGGTATTCAGCACTGAAGTGGGGACTACTGGCACAGGAAGTGGGCTCAGGAGCCTATGGACATCATTAAGGAGGCAAAGAGGCAGAAAAGTGACGTTGACTGAGGAAGCTAAGAAGAGAAAAAGAGAGTAAATGGACTGTTGGTGACAGCTTCACAAGACTTCACAAGACTGCAAGACAGACGCCAAGCGAGCTGGCCTTCTTTCTGTCGGACTAATAAGTAAGGCAACACCCACTTCACAATCCCACCTTTGTGAATGACCTTTTTAGCACTGACCCCAGGTTAAACTGTTCTTGGCACGGCGAATAGCTGTGCACTTGCTATTATTAATCAGCGGTTCTTTGACTATTATCTGCTGGAAAATAAGCCGTTGGGTTAGAGTGCAGTAGACTCATTCAGCAAAGGTAAAGATCCTCCTGGTCTAGATGTGAGTCGATATTAGACTTGTCTTTGCCAGCAACCTTGTCAGGTTAACATCTGCTTTGGCTTGATGCTTGATTTCTTCTAAGTAATTTCAGAACATTTGATGTTGAATTTTTAACACTTTCATACAGCTTCAATCAATCGAAATATGATATAAATATTGAAGTGTCATGACATTCAGAGGAAGCTATGCTAGCTCTATGCTAGCTCTCTGCAGTGCAGTTCCTGTGTTCCTTGGTGCTCCTCTGTCCTCCTGTATGTTTGTTCGTGTGGGCGTGGCCTCTCCTCCACTCTCCCGGTTTTCTGCACACCTGTTCCTCGTCAGCCTCGTTAGCCCCGCCCTGTTTCCAGTGCCCCCCCCCCCAGCCTATCAGCTCCTCTTTTGTTCTCTTGTTGCTTCACCTAATTGTCCTCACCTGAGTTTCTCCACCCCTTCTCTCCACCTGCACTTCATTCCCTCGTCAGTTTAGTTTGTATTTGAGTCCA
>JBBPCS010049354.1:0-19103 GCA_037974645.1 Hollardia meadi
GTGTGTGTGTGTGTGTGTGTGTGTGTGTGTGTGTGTGTGCGTGTGCGGAAGCGTCTCCATCAGCCTCGCCGACCCACAGGACCCTCCGCTATCTCAACTGGCGCCAACTCCAGTTTCCAGGCGACAATTAAATCTCCGCCCCAGAGGGCAGTCATGTGGCAGAAAACAAACGCACCTGCAACAGTCGGAGCTCTGCGGAGGGATGACACATGTGCCCACCGGTCAGACAGGTCTGGTAGGGTTTGATAGCCTGGATTGTGCTGCTGCACCGCCCGTCCATTATGTCCCCGCCCACCTTTGTTCTTCTTGTCTGCAGCAGAGTGTTCTCTTCCAGGGTTTAACAGGCAGCGCAAATGAAAAGCAAATCAATGTCTTAATTATTTGTCTTTAATTATTTTTGTTTAATTACTCCACAAAAGGGTATGCAGTGCATATCTGTCCATTTTCAGCCAAGCTTCATGATGTCAAAGGAAGCTGCCCCACTGCAGCCACAGCTTCGCTCCACCCAGCTGTAGAGGGCTGAGTAAAGTAATTTGATGGTAATTGTTGAGGGCAGGCTTTTGTCAGACTGCCAGCAGCTTTTTAAAGTTTCAAGTCAATTAGGAGCGACCACAAGGTGGATGGAAAGCCTCAGTCTTAGCCAGATTCAGAGAACTGAGCCTTTAAATTCAAAGAAAATTGCTCCGTGGACATGACAGCATTTCAACTTTTTAGACCATATGGTGTATTTTATTGTAGGATGACCAGTCATAACACTTAGGATGGAGTGTTTCAGGCTGTACAGACAGCTGAAATATGACCACGATAGGCTGCCAGAAGGGTGTCGCGGTACTGGAGCTGTTACTAAATCATCAAAATAAAATGACATAAATCAGTAAAATAGTCTGAATCTGTGCCACCGTTACTCTGGATGAAAGAAAGCTCTGAAGTTTTTTCATGACCTTTCAAGGTTTTTAATGGAATGGTTCACATATTTTGTATTTTAACCTGTTGTTTCTGGACACCTGAGGGTAAGAAAGGCTCAGATGTAGTGAGGAAAGATGGATGACGGCTCTAATAAGTAGACATTTTTTCCTCTCTGAACCCTTGTGGAACATGTATTGCGTTGCCTTCCTCTCAAACTGTACAAAACGTCCACATCGGCGACGACATGTGTGGCTCTACCCAGGTGTAGCAGTTTGACGTCATGAGCGCGACAACAGTGGGTGTTTCTCAAAGTCAAGGAAGGATCCTCAAACGGCTGAATTTGAAGGATTCTACGTCGTCGCCAGGATCCCGTGTGTGCCCGTGTGTATCCTCAGCGCGCCTGAAGTACCCACAATCCAATGTGCATGATGCTGTTTCAGTGACGGAATGACGCACACTCACTAGCTTGTTCCAGCTGTGTTTTCTCAGAATGCTAAGAAGGAGTCTCACCTAGCCTCTTCCTACCAAGGAAGGATCCTTGACTTTGAGAAGCACCAAGAATGCTGCACATGTTCTTCTTCTCTGTGTTTATTGATGGATTGCAAACCAACTATAAAAGTGCATACCACCACCTATCAGTCGGATATACAGCATATAATCCATCCCTGATAAAAACCTGGAGAAATAAAACCAAAACTATCTATATGGCTATGGCTGCTTAATGTTTGTCAGTACACAAACAACACGTTGTGCACAAAATGCAGCCGTCTATCGACTATGAACCGACCATATAACAATCGTGTGATGTTTTTGCTTTACTCTGACTGCTAGGTAAGGCTGGGTGATGCGATGTACAGTACTGCAAACTTGTTCTACACGTTGTTTTCTTTAGATTAGTTGTTTTCAACAGTTTTACCTCGTGACCTCTGAAAACATACCGCCTGCACGTGAACCCACTTGTTGTTATTTAATCCTTTCTGGTGGTCTTAAGAGGTAAGATTAATTAGGGTCATACTGTGTGGCCTTTCTATGATTCTGCTTTTCCTGTTAATCACCGGAAGGACACTAAATAAAGGGCAATAAATAAAGGGCAATAAATAAAGGGCAATAAATAAAAAATAAAAAATTCTAATTACACTATCACGCTGTGGTTGGGTGGCATGCAGGTGTGAATGTGTTAAATGTGTTTTCAGTCTTGGTGTTAAAACCACCCGTGTTCAATCAACCTTTTCTGGACAAATTAAATGTCAAAACTTATTTTATATGATAATGTGTCCATTATGCCCCGACACTTAATTACCTCAGCACATTCGGCGCTGCTGCAATTTGCTCTTTAGGCTGGTAGTGCCTTAAATTTTGCTCCTTCTCTTGTCTGAACAAACAAGCTTTTGTGTGACATTTCCAAGCAGTCGATAATTAGGTTTATTGTTATATTCTGCCCTGTGTAAGCATGCAGCTGCATAGGAAATAATGAGAACCTCGGCCTTAACGCACAACCTTCAGTGCACTTAGAGCTCCGGCAGCCCGGCCTCACCTCTGTGGAAATCAATTGAGCATGGCCTGATATTGTTTAGAAGAGCAGATGGCATGTCTAAATGCTAAGCAGCAACTAATTTGTTCATTTTAATAACAACAATGTCAACAGCATATCACCCATTATGTCATTCGTGCTCACACAGCGACTGCACTGGACCCACAGTGTACATTATGTAGCCGCCCTGAATTTAACCACATGAGCAATTACGTCTGTGTGAGGAATAAAGACTGTGACAAATTGAAATGTGGGTATCAAGCGGAGGTATGAAGACCAATTATATTCTGAAAAAGGACAGCGAAGGACCTGATGTCAAAGCAGTCGACACGTGACCACTTCCGGTAAGCACCCAAAGATTTATTTGCAAATCAAACAACATCTGGAACTCCAGTTCAAATCCAGACTAAATCTGACAGTTTCAACCAGAGGTCACGTGAACCGAATATTTTAACGATGTTGGAAAAGTCTGAAGGCCGTCCATCATGTTGACAGATTAGAACAATGAGGCCGATCAACTGCAGGACCACATGCAGCGGGATTTCCTCCTAGTGTGTGCTTGCAGGATCGGGAAATCCCTCAGTTTGTTCATAATTTAATTGTTGATTTCTGTGAAATAGCATTGTTCATATTTGCCTGTTAACGAATGTCCTCCGCTGTCACTGCAGGAAAACTAGTCATTCATCTGCTTCGTGTGGTGTGTGGCATGAAGCAACTGCATGGTCAGTGTGTCTGTTCATCTTTCCTCTCCATGCCCTTAAAAATGCACGAGTTGTTTGTGTGTTCTGTATATTAAAAGTTATTGTGATCGAGTTGTTTTTGAAAATTAAAATGCTATTAAATGAGCAATTTAATAAAAAATAAAAAAATTAAACTGATGAACTGTATTAAATCGATAGAATTGTTACGACCCTGTCCGTCAAGATGACGGACGAGACAGTCTAACGCAACCTCTGATTTCAACAGAGCTGAAATGATTATATTCGATGTCCAGATGGTTTTAAAGTATTGTCATTGTGATGACGTTGAACAGCAAAGACGCTGGGTTCTAGCCTGATCTCTTGGCATTCCATTCATCTGCACATCACCAAACCGGTGCTTACTGAGCTGGGATTTCCAGGACCGGCTGGTGCAGAGAGGGAAACGTAACCATCTCCCTTCTGTCGAAGGCTGGCATCATGATTCCGTTTAGCTCTGACAACAGCTCCGTGCATTTGTACCTTGTCGGAAAGCTTAGGTAAACAAAAAAGTTGCTTTCACTTTTTGGCCTTTATGAACGGTGTTGACGTGGATTTTTAAAACATTAGGTATGCCCGACATTGGCACTACTTGTTTGTCAGACTTGAAAAGGTCACAGAGATCCACCCACCGTGCAGTGCAGCTCTGAGTGAAAAAAAAAACCAGTCACCCCGCACTACAGCATCTAGCAGGGTTCTGGAAGCGACTGTTACAAGTCTATTTAGCCACGACTGCTTGGGTGCAGCCGCTAAAGCTGGAAACAGGCTGGAAGACTAGTGAAACCTTAAAAGTCAACAACACACTGAACCACATGCTGCGACTGATTAGACGTGTGTCGCTTGGCAAGCCTCTAAAATGCTCAGAGAATACCAATTCTCATGTGGCCAAACCAAAACAGAAATAAACATCCATCGATAAACAATTTGCTTTGCCTTATCTGTGCAAATAGCAGCATAAATGAGCAAAGAAACTCATGAAAATGCCTGTCCTGCAGTCTGAAGATGTATTGGATAAAGAGGCAATTTGGACTGTCAACTCTGCAGAAAGTGTTGTGAGCAAACTTGCTAAGAAAAGGACTGCTTCGGATTCGTCTACAACCTTAAACTGGATAATAAAATGATACTCTTACAGCACACACATTTCTAACAATCTACGCTGGACGGACAAGCACCAAACAGACCGTGAGGCAAATCTTAATGTTCCAAACAACTCCCACACTGGAGCAGGCTTGGTCCAACTTGGTCGAATCAGTCATGGCACCCAAACAAGTGCTGATATGTCGAGACCCATTTTTCTTTGATATGTATAGATCTATTACAGCACAGCAGAAATAAACGCGACAACAGCAAGTGAGGCGGCCTCTGCTCTCCGATCGATCCTTTTATCAAACACCTGTTGAACAAGCAGAAGACAAACTTACAGAAATGCGATGTCTTCAGCCACACGGTCACACTTTATGCTAAAGTGCTGAACGCGTACTCGCATCATCCTCCACAGCTCAACACAACCTCAGTTATACGGAAGTAGTTTGGATATTAAGAGACAGCTGAATGTCTGAAACCCACCGGTTTCCTTCAGGATCGAGTCATCATCAGGAGACTCTACAAACTGGCAGCACATTTTGTATCATGATAAATATTAATATTGATCAATATGGGAAAAAATATATTGTGATTGTATTTTTCACATCTAACAATATTCAAGTTAAAAAACCGTAATAAACCAGAAGGACAATCCGAGAGCGCGCACCTCTCGAGTCCACTCCGCTCTTGTCGCGATGCAGCTTCGAGCCCCGTTCGTCTGATCTACGATTGAAGCCTTACACGTGGAACAAACCAAACTTTGTGTTAAATCCCATTTCAACAGTTCAAAAAGTTTTTAAATATAGAACAAACGAGAGTTACTCTCAATCACGATGCATGCCGACGCTGAACTCCTGCAGCACTGGAATTAGCTCAGAAGAGTTGGTGGAAACTTGAATAACTTTGATGCATCTGCTGACTATGGGCAACTGTGATGAAACAGAATCAGCAACTGTGAATGTGTAACCGTGCAGGAGAGCTTATTATTGCAGCTCGTCTCCTGCGCTGTCGCTGAGGAACGTCAGCATAACGCAGAAGTAAGCAAAACTTCCCATTTGTTGGAACGACTTTTTGATCAACGATTCTGTTTCTTCATTGCAAAACAGCCTCTCAGCAGACATGAACAGCAACGATGGCAGGCCACATGCAGACACATGCTGGCGTGTGTCTCAACGTGTGGACTAATCATTGAGAACTGATAACAAGCTTTACATCAAGATTGGCCCATTAAATGACTTCTGTAACTACATTTTTAAGTGAGGAGACACATCAAAATCACCCCTGTGGATTAAGAAAACCCAGTCTGGCTGATAACTGACCACCTGCTTTACCTCAAATAAAAAGACTGAAATTTTCTGAGCTGAGAAGCCACTCAATATTGCAAAATTATGGGCAAATTTAGGCCAACAATTACTGTAAACTTTTTTTTTAACCTATTCAAGTGAGTGACAGTCCATCATCACCCAACAGGAACAGAGAAACTAGATCAAAATCACCGCCTCGCAGTGGTATCGCCTCCGTGCACCAGTCAAGTTGCCGTTTCCATCCATGTCTGTCCAGACTCATAGAATATATGTAGTGACTGATAGAGAGCTTGGTCACATGGTGCAACAACAATCACCTGAAGATCAATATCAACAGAATCAAAGAGCTTGAGGTGGACTACAACGCTTCAAACATGGACGTTGCTGCAAAGAAGCTAAAACGTGGATGCTTCACACACACACACACACGTTCAACCCGGCAGCTCAGAAGATCTATACAATCTAATCGCCCCTTCTGTTCCTAAATTATGGTGTTAATTAATAGCCAGATAAGTGTTTTTTTGCAGAATACAGACTGCAGAAAAGATCATTGGTGCCTCGCAGCCATCTCTGCTGGACATTTATTACCGACGTTGCCTCCGCAGAGCATCCAGTATAATCAAGGATCCATCTCGTCCCTCCCACAGCCTGTTCGCCCTCATGCAGTCAGGAAGAAGCTGCAGGAGAAGAAGACGAACCAAGAACCACAAGGCTACTAAACATGGAGATCAGACTCCTAAACCTGAACACATGAACCGTTTTCACTGCTTTAGCTACTAAATATTTATTATTAGATTATTCTATTAACTTGCACTGTCTTCTATTTATTTTGGTGTCTGGTGTTTTTAAGCAAAACATTGTTTTGACCATTAAAGGATTATTATTGAATATTGTGATGTCACACTGGCGTTGACCTTTGACCTTTTGGATATAACATGTCATCACTTCATCTTCATCCTCCTGTTTGACTTTTTTTTTTTTTTTTAAATGTTGTCATAACTAGCATATTAATTCTGTCTGACCGTAAAAATCTGATCAGTTCGTCTTCGGGTTCAGGTGAACATTTGTGCCAAATTTGAAGTAAATTCCCTCAAGGTGTCCCTGAGATATCGGGGTGGGAACGGGATGTATGGACGGACAACCAGGAAACATAATAAACAAAATAATAAAAAGACTGACTGACTCTCAAAATCATGCTTTAATGTACAGACTCATCGAGCTGAGGAGCCACTGAATGTTGCAAAATTATGGGGAAATTTAGGCCAACAATTACTGTAACCTTCATTTCTTTTTACCTATTTAAGTGAGTGACAGTCCAACATCACCCAACAGGAACAGAGAAACCAGATCAAAACTTAATAACAAAACATTCCACGAGCAAACACAACTCGTCAAAAGAATAATAAAGAATATGAAATACAAATATCATAAATGCATGTGGTGCTTGAGAATCTGAACCAATGGCTCGGTGACAGCGGCAGCAGCAAGGGTTTGTGAAGCTAAGCTGCTGCTTTGTTCATAAATCATCATACAACACTGTAATTAGTACACGCTGCGTTGGACCTGATTGATAGCAGACAGGAAAGCAATCATTCAGCTGCAGACACACACACACACACACAGCATGCATATAGATTCAGGCACAGACAGAGCGAAAGACACCGTGTAATCTGGGCTCCCTTATTTCAAAATGAGAGATATTTTATCAATAAAAGGCGCGCGCGCGACGTGTGTGCGAGTCCTGAGGCGTACTCCCCTGATTGAAAACTAAGGAGGCAAACAGAACGAGCGGCTCTTAAACAGACAGGCCTCATTAAAAGTTCAGCTCATCCACAACGCGACATGTTTGTGGTAGCATGGCAACAGCCTGGCGGGCAGAGACGCACGTGTAGCCGCTTGTAACCGAGTTATCGACGCAGGAACATATTCAAACACACGCACGCGCTGCAGGGTATCGATCAGAGGCCTGAGATACAGATACATTATCTTAATGCACTCCTCTCCCTTAATGGTGCACACAATTACCAACACACCCAGATAAACACGTGAGCATGCATAGATAAACTGTACTGTACATGCACATACAGTGCAAGTTAATCTACACACGTTCTAATAGTTCTGTTCAAGCACAAGTTCAGCTTTGTCACGGGCTTTATTTTCCTTTTTATTTAAATATATCTATAAAGTTGGAGGAATTTGTATGTATATACATTTGATCCGGTTGGGTTTGCTTTCAAATTACAATTATGCCATTGAACCAAAGATCTTAACATGCCCCCCCCACCCCACGTGGGCTGCATCTCCCAATACTTGATATTGATTGACGTGCGTCTGACGTCAGTGTTCCTGTCGTCTCTTGAATGAGTGGAGGAAAATGAATGAACAGATCCTTTATCTTCAGGTCTCTCTCTCTCGTCCTCTCCGAGAATACCTGGAAAGTGTCGGCATTTCCATTTTTTCCGGCTGACTTTTCATAATGTCGTCAGACCATATTTCAATTAAGAACTCGTACCTCCTCCTCTCCCCGTGTGCTCCCGCGGCTCATTTTCCCCCTTTTCCAGTTTCCAATTATGATGATAGCCTTCTTAGCGTCCTGTAATTGGTCTGAAAGTCTGATAAATGTTTTCACACTGGACATCAAACCAAAGGTTTCACACCTGTAAATCTGCTTCAGATCAAACTGGGAAGTCCGGATCGGACGAGGTTAGGTGTGAAAGCACCTTAAAAAGCAGGAAGACATTTGGAAGAATGAAATATCTGGATACAAGAAGATTTAAAAAAAAATGTCCAGCACTGATATTACTTGAACTGCTGTGGTTTCATTCATGGGAAACCTACATGCATTAACCGGGTGACATGCCTGCTCCTACCCGGCAGATGAGGAGCAGGCGGAGGGGGTTCTTGTCAGGGTGATAGATTATACGTCGGCCTGTATGACAGATCGTTGGGAGAAACGGCGGCAGGAGATTTACCAGGGAACAGCATCTCATCTCAGATTCAACAATAATATTTACATAGCCAGCCTGAAATGAGGGCATCAGCGGGCTGACAGGATGGAGAGAGAGAGAGAGGTAAGCAAACACATTGTCAAGCTATTCTCATCTGTGTGTGTGTGTTTGTATTATCTGTGTAAATGTGTGATTAGGTTTCTGTTTTTATGTCATGTGTCCACATCTTGAGTGTGCGTGCGTGCGTGCGCGCGCGAAGCTGTGGCTCGGTGAGGAGAAAGAAGAGGAGGGAGGGAGGAGCGAGGAACAGAGATGAAATCGGAGAGACTTCAGGAGGAAGAAGAGTGAGAGAACGGGAACTTAATCAAGCTAACAGAGAGACAGATGAGAGGGAGCGAACAGCAGAGGGAAAGTGAGACGAGTTAAGGAAGGAAGAAGGAAGCGTCGGCTTGTGATGTCCTCTAATGAAACACATCACATTTCTCATATCAAAAAACACCAGAAAGTGACTAAAAACCAACCACCAACAGGCGGCACTAACATTTAAATACAGACAGACAACTTCCTGCAGGTTTCATCTTCAAATTCATCTTCCAAAGTGAGGAAAAACCAGCCAACTGCTCCTTTAACTGGCGTAATGATGCTCCGGAACTATTCAAAAAAAATCATAAACAACTATTTCGATAATCGATCACTCAGTCAATCACTTATCAATCAAAAACGACAAACATTTCACAAGCTCAAGCTTCTCAAATGTGAGAGAATTTGCTTGTTGTTTATAGAATTGTGAATTGAACATCTCTGGGTTTGTGATTGTTAGTTGGACAAAACAAAGAGTTTGAAGGCATCACCTTGAGCTCTGAGATATTTTACTGACTAAACAATAAATTGATGACATGGGAGGGAAAAAAAGAAACAATGATGAAGGGGATTGTTTGTTGCAGCCCTAAAAGAAAAGACAGAACTTGTTTTAAAAAATGAAACCATGTTTAGTGGAGCGGCAGAAGAAAAAACTATTATTACTCCACTTGTAGTGTCTGTAGTGTCTTCTTTAGGTTGCACTTCACACCAAGAAAACGCATAATCTGCGATATTCGTTCAAGTATCTTTTAGTTTTCAGAGATCCTCATGAACAGACAGATGGGCTGTACAGTTTGGAAAATCCCGAAGTTAAATCCAGACACATCATCTCTAATGAAAGGGGAAGTGAAACAACAGTAGGAACAAAAATGTGATGATCTAAGGAATTAAATGTTGTTTCTTTTTCCTAAAACAGTTTGTTAACCAACATAGAGGTCAAGCACATTTGCATGATACAGCACTGACAACCTGTTCCTCTCATAACCGTGCATGGTGTGAAAGAACCAGGACTAACGCCTTCGATTTATATCGGCTGAGAACGAACGGTTGCTCTGACATCTTGGTTCCAGCCCCTTCAGAGAGAGCGAGACTGAAGATTAACCAAAAGCAGGAAGGCAACGAGCTATATCAGTGTCAAGCTAAAGAAAAGAGAGAGAGAGAGAGGAGGGGAGAGAGACCACAACGAAAAGCAGCAACGAGAGACCAGGAACCTCATCAGAGATAAAGAGAGGCTTAAGTGGAAGGAGGAAGAGGAATGAGGAGAGACAGATGTGTGAGGTATGAGGTGAAAGGTCTCCTCGACAGACAGCCACTGAAATAAACATGACCCAACCCGCCCCACACTGCAGGCCTGAGGTCAGCCGGAGACGGGGTGAGTTCAGGCGGAAAGGGTGAAAGGAGAACATGAGACAAAATGGAAAGAAGGGAACGAGACACAGGAAAGAAAGAGAGATCTATAAAGCATAGAGCATGAGATTCATCCGGTGGAGCCTTAAACGTGAGCCGCAGAAGAAGAGCAAGAGAGCAAAAGAAGAATGCCCACGCTCATTCATTCACATGCGAAACCAACATGCACCCACACATTCTTTTCAGGATCATTTTGCCTGAACAAGAGGACAACTAGAAAATATCTTCTCTTCACAGCTTTGTGGGCATACAAGAGAGAGACGGGGTCTGATGAAGGGTTCGTCAAAGCCGCCGAAGCTGATCGCGGGCATTCGGGACGATGCTCGGGATTCCACCAGGTGTGTGTTTTCAGGAGCATCCCAGAAGCGGCTCTCCGCTGAGAACACACACCAAGTGCAAGCTGCACAGAGCACATCGAGTCTGACAGGAAGTCAGACACAGGAACGGCATGGAGAATCAGGTCAATTTTCAAAATAAAACAACCTGTGCACGCTCCGGATCATGTTTCACTTCTCAAAACAGACAAAAAAAAACTTGTAACTGAGTATAGTCTACTGGTAGAAGCTCAAAATTTAAAGAAAAATGATTAAATAAACACAAACTGAGCAAGACAACAAAATCAGGAAGGCTTCTGAAACACAGTTTTTGGATCTTGACTAGACATTTAAAGTCAGGACATTTCAGCCTCTTCATCCTTCTTTTATAATGGGGACACACCTTTAAATTCAGTCCAGTTAATTGTTGTTGTTTTTCCTGTTTCCTGTGAGACAATTGACAAAGCATAAAGGGAAATGATTGTGTTTCATCAATGCAACAGTACCTGCTGACCAGACAAACAGTCTCTCCTGCCTTGCAGATTTTACACGTTCCTTTAAATCACAAATTAACGATTCCAGATGCACGTTAATGACGACACGTGCGATCAGCTGTACTGACATTTACAAAGAGCGCTCGCAGAATGAGTTCGAGGCAGCACAAAGCCGAAAGTCTTTAGTCTCAGCCACTGACCAGGCTTTCACTATTGTTTTCCAAAAGCTCATTGTTTGTCAGCCTCGCCCTTTTTAGTGCAGATGATTTATTCACCCTGAAGAGCATTTTTGAAAAGCTGTGCTTTTGGTGTGGAAAGACACCAAAATGGAGCGAAAGAGAGAAAGTGAGAGAGGAAAAAAGACGAAAATCTAAAAGAGACAAGGAAGGAGAAATGTGAAAGAAAGGACGGGGAAAACTGTGATAGAGAGAGGTAGATTGAGACAGAAAGAAGAGGAAAGAGAGAGAATTGACAGGAGAAAAAGGATTGGGCACGAAAACCGGAGCTGCAGAAAGACAAGAAGGGGCAGATTGCCAATTTAGCTTTCACCGATAATCATTCCCACTCAGCCTTTCTTACAGCTGAGAGGCAGAAACATTCTCCCTCCATTTATATTGCTCTCATTTTTCCTTTTCTTTCGGCCCTGGTCATTCTCGCCCCCCCCCAACCAATAAGCTACAGCAACTATATCCAGGCTGCTGGCATGGTGGTGAATATCAACAACGCCACCGATCAATGGCAGCCAAACCTCCACAGAGTAACAAGTGTATGTGTCTCTTTGCGTATACGCAGGAGGGCGTAAAGCAAAAACAAGGTGAGTATCCACACACACGTCTTTAAGTTCAGAATTAGAGTTGCCACGATTAGTCAATTAATAGATCAGTCAATCAAAAGTTGATTGCCAACAATATTGATAATCGATTATTTGTTTTAGTCATTTTTCAAGCAAAAATGTTAAACATTTGCTGGTTTCAGCTTCTTAAATGTAACGATTTGCTGCTTTTCTTTGTCTTTTATGATAGTAAGTGAAGAGTTTTGGGGTTTTGGACTGTTGATCGGACAAAAGAATTTTATAGGCAAAATAATAAATTAATTAATCACGAAATAATCAGCAGATTAATCAATAATGAATGTAATGAAAAGTTGCTGCCCTATTTAGAATAAATCCTAAATGGGTTATTAGTACTTATTGTATTTCAATAGGAATCAAAACGCAAGGAAGTTGCCATTTCCTGGGGTCTTCAAAGCTCCTCTAATCAATATTTTCATATTGGCAATGGATAAGCAGACTGTTTGTAATGTGAAAGGAGTCAGTCATAGTTACAAACCCACCGATAAGTTTCGCCAACGCTGCCTTTATCTTCACATCTTTCAGCTTATTGCCAGATATGTTCCTCAGGAGTTGGTGGAGACCAAAAAAAAGCTAAAAGAGAGTGAAAACTGAACTCGTTAACACGTTCACCGTATCAACTCTATCAGGTGATAATACGTCAATGTTGTGTTTACAGCTCACTCTCAAGTTGCCAAAACAATCAGTCAGTGCAGGTTTTTAGTGGCTTTCATTTGTTATGTCACTGATAAAACACAATATCGTGTCCTGGTTTACATTTCCTTGACCAAGTCTATCATTTTGGTGAGTGGAAAACCAACTGCAGTGAGTTTGTATTGTTGCTATAGTTGCCCTCAAATCAGGGGCGTGTCCAGGAGGGGGGGGGGGGGGGCTGGGGAGGCACTGGTGCCATTATTGTTAAGTGTGATTGGCTATCTGCCCAGTGTGCAGAAGGTTTATACTATACTTGTTTGCTTCCACTCTGTTGTGATTGGTAGGACTATTTATCTTTTAAATGTAAGCTTAGATAAAAGCATCAGCTAAATGTAAAAAAAATAATAAAGTTACCGCTTCACGGTTGTATGCCTCCCTACACCAGTCTACTCCACTCTACAATCAATGGACTACAATCCTTCAAATATGGATGTTGCTGCAGAGAAGCTCTAAATTCTGAAACATGGATTCTTTGCACACATTCCTAAGATACAAGAATGGGAGGGACAGACGTATGGACAACCCGAAAACATAAAACATAAAACCCAGGAATGTATGACACTGCAATGTTGATAGTGAAATTTTAAATTAATGCTATTCAGATGTGTGTGGGCTCGTGCTTCATGCCACGCCTTCTGGACAAAGTCTGGATAAGCTCCTGCCTCCAAATTATGAATGAAGCTTTGTATGTTCTACGATTTCAATGGACACCTGTCAGCAAATCAGAGGAGAGAATTTCCCATTGGCTCATCGGCCTCAAAGGTTCAGCTATTAAACAGACCAGATGACTTCAAGATCAGTAAGATTAGTAACATTTTAACAGACCTACCTCAACAACATACGTCGCTAGCTCTGTTAAAAAGGTGACAAACGTGCAAAATGGACTTCTTTCTTTGCTACGGGAGAAAAGACAAGTGTCTCAAAGGATTTAGAGGGAGAAAGGTAGATGGAAATAAGAGGAGAAGCTCAAGTGAGAGCAGTGAAGAAACCCGAAGTGAAGAACTGATTGAGTGGAGAGACAGAATGACAGGAGGAGGATGGAGGATGATTGGCAAACAGGGGAAGATAATACCGGGAAGAGGAGAGAAGAGGTGAAGAATGGCAAATAAAAGGAGAGGAGGGCAATGATGAGGAGGAAAGGTGAGGGGAGAGGAGAAGAATAACAAAGAGGAGGGGAGAAGAGATGCATGCTGAAGAGAGGAGAAGAGAAGATTAATGATAAATAGAGGGGAGGAGGCCAAGGATGAGGAGTTAAGGTGAGAGAGAAAAGGAGAGTGACATGAAGGGGAGGACGGAGGTGATGAATGGCATATAAAGGGGGGGTGGAGGGGGGGGGCAGCAAGGATGAGTCAAAAGGAAAGGAAAAAAAAGAGGAAATGAAATGACAAAATGACGAGGAGAGGAGAGGGCAAGTCGTAGAGGAGAGGAGGAGAGGAGGAGAGGAGGAGCGATTACATGAAACAAGCCCGCGGCCTGATGGTAATTTGCGCTGTGCTCGAGTGCCCATATATGGTAATGGAATGTGTGAACGCAGCTACTGTGGTAACCTGCATTGATCTGAGATCAGACCGCTGCAGCTGGAAGACAACAACCACAACACCAACACACAAAGACACAAACAGACAAACCTCTGGTCAAATCAAGGACATTAAACCAACAAACTAAAATAAGCTAAAGAGCTCACATGTTGAAACGGAGGCACACAAACGTAAAACCACAAACACACCGAGGCATAGGATGAAGGGAAATTCTATACAGAGCTTTCCAATCAAACCTGCAGAGAAAACACAAAAGAAAACCCTAAATCCTCCCATCCACACAAACTCATCACACCTGGGAGCTAAAAGTGACAAATGCTGTTGGGATGGGGGAGCAAACATGACCCTAAATGTAAAAACCGTGATGGAAACGTTTCAAATCTCAGGTGGCGAACGCATCCAGAGGTGACCCACTTTCACACACAAACATGCACACAAACGTACACGCACACATATCGTCTCTGTATTCTGAATAAAGAAGATCTAACGATGTAATGACCCACGTGTGTTTTGCGTGGTGTGGGGGGGGGGAACATCTGTTCCTGTGTGTGTTTTGGAGACAGACTTGATTAATCACGCTTCTCATTAACCAAAACTGACTCGTGGCTCTGCCTTTAATCTCACTGCTGGTGTGAGCTAACACACAGTCGTTTACAGGATTAGTAACCAGCTGCTGTCTGTCCACTTCTTGCTTAAAGAGGCCATATTATGCTTATTTTTATATATATATATAATTATATATACACATATGGAGCATTTTTGTGCATGTAAAACGTCCGTAAAGTTTCGAAGCCCAAAGTTCACGTCTACAGAAAACACTGCTCCTTTTATTCCATTATTTGTCCACGTCCCTATATGACACAGCACCACCTCCACCTAGAGTATGGTCCTCCACCTATGTGACGGTCCCACCCACCTCGCTGTCTGCCGCCGTTCTACGGAGATGTGGAAGGTACAAGCAAAGCTCCCATCTGAGGATATCAATACCCAGCGGATTAACTTTATTAGCTCCGCCAGGGAGGTCATGTTTTCATCCGTGTCCGTTTGTTTGTTTGTTTGTCACCAGGAAAAACTACTGAATGGATTTCATTGAAACTTGGTGGAAGGATGGGCGCGGCACAATTTTGGCGCGGATCCGACTAAAGGGGCGGATCCAGGATCCTTTTCTTATTTTATCTCTTTCTTTAACATTGCAACAATTTTTCAACATTTTCAATAATTTTCCAGGGAATAATGCATGGATCTTGATTTTTTTTTTTTTTAAATCTGGTATCTATGAGTGTGTATAATTTAGTGTGGATCCAAATAAAAATCCAGATCTCGTGGATTTAAACGTGTTTTCATAGGGGGGTAGTAACAAACAGTGTCACGAGTTGGTGCAGTTGGTGCTAAGGCTTAAATAAGTGGGCGGTTGGGCCTGTTTGAAATGTGATGGAAACGTCACCACAACGACTGGAAAACTGTGCGTGCATTCGTTACTCTGCCGGACCGCCTCGTCAACGAGCGCCAGTAACCGTACAAGCTCAAGAATGGATCGATACCAGCGGTTTGTGACCCAACCCTACATTTTGCCAAGTTTTATGTTGTTGACATTGTAGGTTATCATGTCGAACTTTGCGTTAGCATGTCGCTCGGTTAATGTGACTAATTTGGGACATAGTAGTGCTAGTGCTCAGCTAAGCTAAGGTAAGGTATACTTTACTGGCCCACAGGGAAATTTGTTTTGGACTCCAGGTCATCACACAACGTACACACAACATATAAACAGAAATCATACATACATACACACCCACATTCTCTACTAAGCGTGCCTAAATTCACATGTTGAGTGTACAACAGTGGTTCTTTCAAATAAGGAAACTAATAAGCAGAAGGGAAAAAAAACAATAATTTCAAATAATAAAAACCAGAAGCCCGTTCCAATAATAAAATCAGGTATAATCAGCCAGTTTCAAATAATAAAACCACTTGTAATCAAACCAGATAATAATCAGATCCCAATATCCTAGTCCCTGAATTAAAATCATGCTATTACTTAATGCTGTAAGCTATCCCAGTACAGTACATGTGTGTGTTTAAGTGTGGTGGTAGCACTGCCAATCATCTAAGTAGCCAACCAGACAAATGAGACAAAGAGGAGGAAGAGGAATCGGTGTCACTTTGCCCAACAAGACAGCTGTGGGTGCTCAACTCCCAGAACTGTTTTTTTAAAGGGTATCTTTCATTTTCTACTTTATGGGAGAGAACGTAGAACGCAAGGTCAAAGTCTTATTCATTGATCAGAGACAGAGCTACAGCTACGGATCAACCTGAGAATTATTTTTCTATCCATCAATTATTGTTTTGTCTACGAAAATACAACAGGGAAACCTGCGAGTTTTGTTTTGTTTGGCCCAACCAACCGGCTATATTATTAAAATATTACATTTTAATTATATAAAACACAGAAAAATAGAATCTTCACATTTGGGAAGATCGATCTACCGAATATTTTATATTCTGCTTGATTAAAATTCTGTCAAGTAATATAAAAAGTAACAAATGGTTTGATCTCAAAGCAGCTATTTTGTGATTTAATTCATGGTTTTACTCATTTTATACAATGTCTCAGTTGGGCAAAGGTCTTGTGCAGCATGTTAAAGAGGCCATATGATGCATTTTGGGGTTTTCCCATTACCTTTAGTGTGTTACATAACTTTTTGTGCATGTGCAAGGTCTGCTAAGTTGAAAAGTCCACGGCAAAACACTGAAACGCCTCATCAGTAGTTTAGCTTTTACTTCTGTGACTTTGTTACATCACTATGTCACACTTTGCATTATGCACGCCTTACGGCTGCTCTGGCACGCCCCGAACGGAAAGAGTTTTGTTAGAGGAGACGCTGTGTTTTTCGCGGCCACTTTTTTTTTTTTTTTTGACCAATCAAAATAGAGAAGGCCAGCTGACCAATCAGAGCAGACAGGGCTTTTCAGGAGGGGGGCCTTAAAGAGACAGGAGCTAAAAGAGAGTGTTTTAGACGGAGGGTGAACAAGGTGCTGCTGCAGTGGACAGTTTGGGAAATTTAACGTGTTTTTTGAACATTAAATCTTGTAAACGTATTCCAGTATAAACCTAAAATAAAAATATTAACTTGAAAATGAACATAAGACCTCTTTAAGACAACATCAAACACTGATACATTCCAGAAGGTACTTTTTCTGTTAAATTAAAGCTTTTTAATAGAAGGAAATGCTCATATTCTTCTATTAACTCAGTTCTGATGCACATCTGCTCATTTGCTGGAAATGCGTTCGGTGTTTAGCTGTCGTACTGCGGCAGCTCACGACTTTCAGCAGCAGCAGAGATGATGATTTAGTCAGTAGACGGCTTCATGGCTCAGTCTCCATCATCCACACATCTGCGCAGACATAAAGTGATGATCCCCTGCATGTATGCAAACACATAAACACATGTTTACACAGACAATGAGACACACACACACACACCCATCCTGCCAACGCCCACACACCTCACTGCTTAGAGAGAAAAAAAAGAAAAAAGACAGGAGTTGAGAGAGATGACATGGGAAAAGAAAACAGCTTTTATCCGTTTTCTGCAAGAAGAGACTGCGACTGGATAGCTGTCAGGGGGCCGCCATTGAGTGGTTTGAGCAGACTGACAGTGAGTGTGTGCGTGTGCAGCAATTACTTCATGTGTGTGCAGCGGAATCAAGCGTGCTGAACAGACAGCACAGGGATCATTGCAGTGCACTGGAATGTGTGCAAGCTTGTGTGTGAAGGAAAATCCACATGTATGACCGCCTCCCATCAGCCACCCTGAACGCACCGGCGGTCCCACTCAGGGAGTAAAACAGGGGGGCGAAAGAGGAGGAGACCGAGGAGGAGAAGACAGGATGGATGCGGAAGGTTAAGACCCTCCTCCCTTCAACACGTTCACATCCTCCCGTCCTCGCTCACGCCCCCGTCATTTCAGGAGTACAGGGGTCAGTGTGCTGACACTCGGAGAGTATGAGAGTGGTCACAGTGCACTAACCTCAGCATCCAAGTAAAATAGGGGAAAAAAGGGAAAAAGCAGTAACAGGATGACAGTTCAGCCAGTCCTGTCAAGTCAAACACAGAGTGAACCCAGAGGCCCTGAACCGCTTCAGGTTACAGCCAGCAATTGGTTCTTCCTCTGAGCCGCCTGCCTGCATCCAGAGCGACACGCATACTGGGCTAATTGCCATTTAACCCACCGAGCCCGTCGCATATTTAGTTCTAACAAGCAATTACATAAGGCTCACTTTCATCTCAATACAACCGAGTTGTAATGGAGCAATGATGAGCTCAGTGCTGTGATTGCCAGGAGAGAGGATCGGCTGGAAACTTTAAAACAAAATGCAATTTAATTTACAGAAGTCATGCCGATATTTGTCATGGCAGTCGTCCTTTATCACTTTATAACTGTAATTTTCTATAATGTTAGCGATGCAAAAGTATTGCATTACTACCAATAAATCACACTTCCATATTAGCAATCTTTTTTTATATAAATATATATATAATCACATTCTGTCTGGTATAGATTACTGTGGTCAATGCCATTTGTGCTATTGTACAGCACGATGTATTCAAGAGACGGACCCACTGCCACAACTCTGGAGCAGAATCCAGGACTTGAGCCACAATAAACACTCCTGTGTAAACCACATCTCCCATGGTGCCTGGTGGGAATGTGCCAGGAGTTCCAGCCATCCAAACAACAACTGAAGACTGAAGACAGAAATCATTTGTAAATTGAAAGGACTACACGTGTGGTTAAGCGTTCTTCAGTCCATTAAATTCCCATCCATTTTCTAAAGCATACTATGGAGTGTGATCTTATTTAGTCGTGCTTTTCATTCATGTTAGTTTAGTTTTAAAATGAGAGAATCAACCTCAAGGACGCGTCGCGGGGGGGGG
>JBBPCS010049417.1:0-10393 GCA_037974645.1 Hollardia meadi
CCCCCCCCCCCCCCCC
Organism: Hollardia meadi; assembly: GCA_037974645.1. Classification (NCBI taxonomy): domain Eukaryota; kingdom Metazoa; phylum Chordata; class Actinopteri; order Tetraodontiformes; family Triacanthodidae; genus Hollardia; species Hollardia meadi. The sequence goes on from JBBPCS010049417.1 coordinate 17, forward strand.
CCCCCCCCCCCCCCCCCCCCCCCCCCCCCCCCCCCCCCCCGCGTCTGTCCTATGCTGTCGTCATGCCTGTGAGGGAACATTTCCCAGACACAGATCCAATCTGAACCGCAGGGGGAGAGTCACCCCAAGGCTACAACACCACAGACAAGACACAAAATGTGCCTCCACAGTGCAGAGAGAAGGTTCTTCGTTCTTGAGAAATAAATGATATATGTATGCCGCAACCAGTAGACAGTAGAGTTGTTTCCTGCTCACACGTTTTTTTCATTTCCTCCGTGGCCTGCGAGTGGGTGCTGCATCAAACAAAGGGTTGAGGAAATTTTTTAATTAAATTTCTGACATATACACTGAGAGGCTTTTGAGCATAAAAGTGTGAAAACAAGATGTTCTGACAGCTTCCAATTGTGGCCTTTCTAATTAATGGCATTCCGTCAGCATTAACTTTCTGATTAAAGACATGACATAATTCTTATGTCATGTATCAAACTAATTTGTTCTGTTCAAATGTAACATCAGGGTTTCTCTGGCTTGCCAGTAAGAATTGCCTGCACTAGTTCTCTTTTGGCAGTCATTGACGTTGCATTGACATTTTGCATTTGTGTGTTTTTGTGACATCTGTCAGAGCAATAGTTATTATAATTTATTATGACATTTAAAGGTTGAAGTGTACCTCTAACTTACTCTAAATTTCTTTATCTCTCTCATCATACAGTATAAAAGTGTGGGTCCACTATGTCAAGTTTTTGCAAATGAATGTCAGTTGGTGGTACCAAGCATGATTGGTACTGATGAATGAAAATAATTAATGTTTTGGTCTTAGAGACCCCACCCTGGACAACAGGACAACGTTCTCATCCCAACTTGCCAAATACATGAGCTTGGTCAGTAGCCCTAAGCTTTAAATTACCCTAGCATCAGTTTTGTATGTGCAGGGCTCCACAGACAATATAGCAATAATAAGTATGCAACATCCGGTTAGACTTTCAAAATAAAGCTTGCTTTTGCATTTGATTTTTGGACTTTTTATTAATGTTGTGAGACGGTCGCAGTTTGGCTAGTTTTAGGCACAAAAACTGCTTGGTTAGGTACAGAAAAAGATCATGCTTTGGGTTAAAATAAGGACATTAACGTACATAACTAACATACATCCTGTGTGTACGTAAGTTACATACATTGACTGTACATAACCTATGTAAGTTCATAGTAAAAGAGCATTAATATTTGGTCACACATAGGACTCAAACCCTGGTGTCCCGCTGCAAAGTCCTGTGTTTGACCCGTCCAACCACCCATACCACCTTCTGCCTCAGACTTGCCTTACTATTTATACTCCGACACTAGACGAGCACCCCCAGAAATGATGCTGTAGAGGGTAACTACAGCGTCATATTTAAAAGTGAAGGGCCACTGATAAGGCTACGGTATCTGACTTGTTGGGAGTTCAAATGTGCTGGTTGTAATACAATGGATTTTAATACGTTCTATATCCATGATTGGTGTTGACAGTGCTTTTTACACAGCACTACCCCTTCCAAATCCCAAATAAGTCCATTTGGATTTTGTTGTTGAAGTTTTATAGCAGCTTCTTATTTGAGGTTTAACTAGAAGTTAGGTCTCTCTGGGGTCTAAGTGACTCCAAACATAAATAGAATTACGATGTAGTCCTACGAACTGTACATTTCTTTGTCTGTAAAAGATTTTTCTGGCAAACAAAGGGAATTTGTTAATGTATTATTCATGCGTATATAAAACATTAAATATTTTCCTCTTTTAGTGTGATACTGTGCTTTATGGTCATTTCTGTATTTTGTCAACTTCATCAAAAATGTGAGTGTAGTTTGTGGCAGAGGGAAGGATTACCACTTCTCTTTATTTCTACATATTGGGTTTTAACAAGGTAAGAACAAAAGAAAAACAAATATTTAAAGAAGAAAATGGTTGATCATTATTATTTTACCAAACCAAAGGCCAACGTTAACAAAACATGCAGGTTAAATCAATATTCCACTTTGGTGCACTGACTGTGATTAAAGTATAGACCATATTGTATGTATGTTCATAAACATTGAACTACTGGCATTATATTGTCAATCAGTAGCAGCATTTCAGTGTATGAATCAGCTGAGGCAATAAATGCACCTGTGGTGTACCTGAAATGAATATTGTGGAAAACATTGTCAGAATAGGAGCATTTGCCATAAATTGCATAGAATAGTTTCTTTTGCACAGAAGCATCAAAAACATCAGAAGTGCTAATACAGAGATAAACTAGGGATAAAGTGTAAGGACTGACTCTGATTATGAAGAGATGAATAACTATTAAAAAGAAAATAAAACCAGAGTAAAAATGTCTGACAGCCTCATAAAAAACAGATAATAAAAAACAGATTTTATTTGTTTAGAAAAATTCGAAAGCAATATAAAACCTCCAGCCACTTTGAGGCATTCTCAAGTTAAAGTATAAAAAGTTAAAATAAAAAAATATTTCCAAGGAGCCTTATAATGATTTTTCAACATATTTGCACAAAGTTGCATCAGACCTTGAGTGACACGGTGTGCCTCTAAAGCACATACGCGTGGCATTTATTTCAAGAGGTCATCCATCTATAGACAATGTAGCTTGGGGAATATTTTCAAAAGCATATTCAGGTTTGTGACAGTAAAGGTTTGCAGGGTAAGATTCATCAGTATTGTTTAGAAGATTTAAATAAAGAAACAAAAGTGTCTTGAAAGCAAAAATTGGAAAATAAGTTCTTCATAGAGTCATACTTTATTGCGAATAGTTCCTAAACAGCCCTGAACACCTAGAATGAAATTTATTCAAACAGCCTCATTCAGTGCACATCAATTTGATGCAACACTGCAGCAATCATCCCTCATTGACATTCAGACAATTTCCATCTCTAAAATCATTGGCTCTGACGGATGACATCATATGACTTAACTGCCAACTTGGGAGTTCAGCATGCTGCTGAACTAATATGCTAACACATTTACACCCGCAATATTGGCTTATATCTGTCCATTTACTCGGCTGTAAGTGAAACTCTGTCCTAATGGGGTTTTATGGCTTGTCAGTCTGAGCCTGAAAGTCTCATGGGAACAAAATGTGTTAATCTAAATGATTTAAGTTGTCATCAGTGCACCACATGGCAGATAGAAATGTCTTGAAATATAATTACAGGGTTATTGACAGACTGGAACCCAGTTATGAACATTATACTACCTTCAAAATGTAAGAGAAGACCACAATTTACTTGGCATTTATGAACATTCAGCATCATTTATTCCTAAAGCCAGTTTTATAGCTAAGAATGTTCTAAGCATCTTCTGCACTAAAAGTATTTGTTGATTATGTGTTTATTAGGTGCTTAAGTCACTCATGTTGCCAGCCCACGCCTTCATACCAGCCATTGATCACCTTCCTCTGTCCTCTGCTTCAACCAGCTGCCTCACCACTCTCTCCACCTCCATTCCCCAGTTCCCTTTTACAATAAATACCTCTTGGACAACACCATCTCTGAGTCTGTGTCTGCGTTTGGCTCTGACCTAGCAAAAATCCTGAAAGTTATGTGTGTGTACATAAGAGGAAATATTCTCAAAGTCACAGTCTGGTACACACCTTAGGACTGGTTTCAGACTATTTCAGGTATACAGCAGGAAAAAAGTGTCACAAAGGGCATGGTGTATTAAAATGGTTGATTTAGGCTTTTTATTAACGATCTGCCATCTGACAAGTCTGTCTCTGATACGATGGATATTATCCAGTTTGATTAATACATATTTATTGTATGAATTGATGAGTGCTACAGTTGGAAGCCCTCAGTCTGAACTAATTACAACATTGGATGCAGCACAAGTGCCAGCATAAAAAGAAGTCAAACAATCTTTCTGCCAAAATACAGAATATGATTAAAAGCACAGGCATGTGTTAAACAGAGATCGAAAAGAGGAAGAGCTCCCGTTTTTCTGTAGCTGAAACTGTACTCAGACCTGTTGAGTCTGAATATGCATTCATGTGTAGCACTGTAAAGATGTAAAACTCTACAGAGAGAAGATGTCACCTTGAACTGTGTGTTTACGAGCTTTAACAGGTTGGCCATCAGCACTGTAAAAGACAGGATTGTTTGGTACTGAACAAACAACATTACTTATTGGTCTGTCAGTATTCACCCAAATTGTACAAGTATTATGTGTTAAAATAGTAGAAACAGCAATACCAATACAGGAACACAAAATAAAATTGTAGGACATAAATTTGCTGATTAATTGTATGCTAAAGTAACCCCCTCAAAGATCCCAGGTGGTCCCTGGACCCCACTCTGAAAACCACTGTGCTAGATAGTCCTGCAATGCTGTTCCAACATGCTATTGTTGCATTGTAATGGACTGTCTTTGTCTCTGTCATACACTCAACGCACAATGAAAAGAACAGTCGTTGGCCGGTTTGGATAATGGTTCTGAATTTACTAGTCTAGTCTCCATTCAAAGCACATATTGTTTGTAGTTTAAACTAAAATGTTAATTTGTGGTGACAAATATTTCAAGTGGAACTGACACAATCAGGAAAAGTAAGTAAATAGGGTAAAATCACATTTCAGTATATAGACTACAATAGATGGCAATAGGTGGCTCATCCTGTTATTGTCGTGGTGGCAGCCCTGACTTGTTGCCCTGTGTCTCTTGTATCTTTGGCTGTTTCTCAAAGTCAAGGAACCTTCCTTGTTAGACAGGTCCTTGGAAGTCAGGTCCTCCAGAGGCTAGGCGATACTCCTTCCTAGCATTCCGAGAAAACACAATTGGAACAAGCTAGTACATTGCATCATTCTTCTTCTTGACTGTACACTGAGCTTCCGGTCTTCCGACTGTACTCAATGTCCGTTTCCATGTCCAGAGCCAAAATAAACATGAAAAAACAGAATAAAAACTATATATCCATAAGATATATGCACTGTGTGCATACGCCAACAGAAACCCCATAGACCTTTCTAGCAGAAACTGAAACTCAGAATAATATGTATAATAAAACGTCATAAATCCTGAGGTGGCAGCAAAGCCTTGTGGCTTAGTGGGTTGTGTCTAAGATTTGTATCAAAGAGACTGAGGTTCTTAAAACTTGGTTATGTTTAGGGGAAAAAATACACCCTTTCACAATGTTTAATACGTGTTACAATAACATTTCTGGAAGAAAGCCTTCAGGGCTAACGTCTCCCCTGTGCTAACTGTTCTAAAAATGAATAAATGGATAAATAATTACAGAAGACATTGAAAATTCATCATTATGAATTTATTGTACATTAATTTATTGTTGTTGCTGTGCGAAGGTCTCTGTCCTTTGTAGAATTTGGAGGATCCTGGACATTGGAACAGTCCTTCGGCAGTATTGGATGACGTAGGATCCTTCCTTGACTTTGAGAAACACCCTTTGTGTTTAGATGTGGGCATGGCACAACCTTCCCTGTCTCTTCTGCTGCTGATTGCTGGCTGATTACACACACCTGCCTTCAATCAAGCTCATCACCATGCAGTATATCTCACCCCGTTCTTCAGTCACTCATTGCAAGACCGTTTGTTCAGCTACAAGTGGTAGTAGACGTTTAGGCTGCTCCTTGTAACAACTTTGTTGTCTTCTTTCAGTAACTCTTGTAGAGAACCTCTTAACTGATCTTTGTTTTCCTTTGGCTCTGGGATCACTCACCTGCCTGCCTGCTGCTTGGGCACTCTCCTTCTTCAAACCTCCAGCAACTCTGAGCCAGCCCACGCCTTCATACCAGCCATTGATCACCTTCCTCTGTCCTCTGCTTCAACCAGCTGCCTCACCACTCTCTCCACCTCCATTCCCCAGTTCCCTTTTACAATAAATACCTCTTGGACAACACCATCTCTGAGTCTGTGTCTGCATTTGGCTCTGACCTAGCAAAAATCCTGAAAGTTATGTGTGTGTATATAATAGAGGAAATATTCTCAAAGGCACAGTCTGGTACACACCACAGGACTGGTTTCAGTCTATTTCAGGTATAGAGCAGGGGAAAAAGTAGCACAAAGATGATGTATTAAAATGGCTGAATTTGGCTTTTTATTAACGATCTGCCATCTGACAAGTCTGTCTCTGATATGATGGAGACTATGCAGTTTGATTAATACATATTTATTATTGTATGAATTGATGAGTGCTACAGCGTGAAACCCTCAGTCTGATCTAATTATGGTACAACATTGGATGCAACACACGAAAAAAACAAACAGCATGAAATAAATTAAAAAATCATTCAGTTATTTGACGTGCAAAAATACAGAATATGATTAAAAGCACAGTCATGTGTTAAATAGAGATACAAGAGAGGAAGAGCTTGTCAAGGAGCTTCCTTTATTCTCACAAAGAGATCTAAGAACATCAGGGACTTAAATCTTTATTCTCATACCCCCTCAGGCCAACTCTGCGGGTTATTTGGATAACCGACAGGGCTTTCCATATTGGCAACGTGCACAAAAAACCCCCCAAAAAAAACAGATATTCAGGACCTTGGTTACCTCTCACATGCAAACAAAAGGTCTATCAACACTGTGGAGAGCAGGGAATGTACACAGCATGTTATTGAGAACAAAATATACCTAGATTATTATTATTATTATTTTAAAGACATAAAACCTCAGGACCTGATACCTCCAATGTTTTTTTTGTAATCAATAAATTTATCCTTTTTTGTCTAAAAGTATCTAAATAGTGAGATTTTTGAATAACTTTTTTATACTTTATATATAACTAACAAATTTATTAAAGTGGAAATGGACAACTTTTGTTCCCTCTTGCGTTTCCTATTGGTATTGTTGTTGACGCCGTGGTCACAAAGCAGCATTAGCAACATGGCTACTCCTATCAGCCTGGTACGCTACTGTCCAAAGCAAAAGCAACTGTAAGAATTCCAATTGGACATACAGTTGAAACTCTGGTCTCAGTGCTATGATAGCAGGTAAACACGTTTGTATTAAAAAGCAGTCAGCTCTTGTTACTTATTGATCTTGTATAAAGAATGTCAGTTTTGAACCCTGAAGTCCTGCTGGGATGGGGAAACGTGCATCAATGAGGGGATCGATTTCGACACAACACCTGAGCACTTTCCAGCGAGTAAATGCCCATTCAATTTGCTCTTGTTTTACCTTGGTTTCTATCACTCTCACTCTTCACCATCTTTGCCTTCTCCATCAGCTGGGTTCTTTTTCTTTTGCAGCGAAGAGTTTTAAGTTATTTCATTTGATCCATTGTTACCTGTGGATAGCCGTTTTGGCTCCGCGATGGCTGACATGGTACCTTGGTGCTGTAAATTGAAGCTTCTTTTTTCCATGAAAAATCCATTCCAGTGACAGCATGGTAAATGACAGATTAAAGACGAAAGATGTCTTCTTAATCTTGTATTCCATATTCAACAATCCTCAAAACACTCTAATATGATAACAAGGCAGTTATATTGGGCCCAATAGCCTTCAGCAGAGACAAGGAAATGAATAACTGCACTTAAATGTAGCTTTACAATGAAGACAGAGGAACTAATTCACTTTTGAAACAAATCAATTACGTTTTTGATAAATTGCTTCTTGGTACAAAGGCAGTTAAGCCCCAGTACTGAAAGGTGAAGTTAGTCGCTGCCATGCGTCGCTCCTGACCCTTGAAGAAGTTCATTTGTCTAGGTAAATTAAAACACATGTCCCCTCCATACACACACAATTACATTCACTTAGCACAAAACCCACCCAGAGACACATGTTCTTGCCTAGCTCGTATATAATGTTTGTTTGTTTTTTGTTTAATTAGCCATCAACAACAGCCCTATACTCTGTAATTTTCCTGCTGAAAACAAGACTGCATATCTGTGTCTGATCTATCTTCTGTCCACAAAATCGACTGCTCATACACAGAAAACAATCCACATCCCTGAGCACTTTTGAGATGGTAAAACAGAGGCATAACAGTATCAAGCAGCCTGACTGTGGCTCCACACCCACAGAGCAATCTCCCTTCCCCAAATCCCTGCAGCACAATTCAATTCCATATCACTGCAGGCCAGGGCACCTAAGACGTAATCCGACAGTCATGAAAGGTTGGCAGGATGGCAAGCAAAGAATTCTCTGTCAACTCCATGAAATGAAGGCTGCCTTTTACATGTACATCAACATTTTGTAATGATAATAATATTTAATGATTTAATCTTTAGCCATGTATTATTTTTGATGTTTGTGGCTTTGGTGGCCGCCTGTCTGTGAAAAGCTCTATACAAATTAATTTTACGTATTACTTCCTTACGTACTGTAACTCAAATGACAGATATAATATTTTAAATACAAGTGATTAGTTGAAAATGAACAATGTAATAAAATGACGAATTGAAACAAAAACAAGAATAATGCAAATGAGATATATAAAGAATAAAAATCTTGCATTAAAATAATTTTTGAGCAGCCCAGTCAACTTTGGTCTTTCCTCTGGACTGGACTAGCCAGGAGTTGCCCTGAGGATGAGCCTGTTTGCTGTCTTGTGTGATGTTACCTTAAAACATCACCTAACTACAATTACTGCCTCACAGTTGTATGTCTCTGTGCACCAGTCAAGTAGCAGTTTACATACTTGTCTGTCCAGACTTATATAATATATGCGGTGACTGATAGAGGCTTGGTCACAAGGTGCAGCAACAATCACCTGAATCTCAATATCAGCAGAACCAAAGAGCTTGTGGTGGACTACAATACTTCAAATATGGATGTTGCTGCAAAGAAGCTACAAATTCTAAATAGATGCTTCACATACATCATCAAACCTGGCAGCACAGAAGATCTATACAATCTGTCAGTCTGCTCTCCCCTTACCTACTGCTCTGGTATTTTTCCACTCACCCCACCACTGCTCCACTCTGCCAGTCAGCCACTCCCACCTCATCAGCTCATGTCCCTCACCTGGACTCTCAGCTGCAACTCATCTGCAATCAATCCAGTATATATGCTTCTCCTGCTTGCTCATTCATTGCCAGATTGTTCTTTGTCACTCATGCAAGACTCTCCAGCACTCTACTCCGGACTGATTTCCTGTTGCCGACCCTGCCTGCTTCTGAGTTATCCGTCTCGTCTCTGCCCTGGTAAATGCCTCAGCCTTCTGTCCCCGACCACGAGTTCAGCCTCTGCACGTCCTGGTTTCTGTCTGTCTATCCCCGTGGCTGCCTGGCTTTCTCCTGTATCGATTACGCAGTGTGAGTTTCCCAGCCATTATTCTTGTGAGTTACTCAACTTCAGAGACTCCTGCTGTGTTGTCGCCTCTGTCATCGTGGGGGCATCTGGTTTCCTGATCCTCTGCCTGGCTTCTGAGCTTGCTGCATTCCTTCGGTTTCCCTTCATACCTACCAGAATCTGCAATTAAGGTCATTACCAACTCTACCTGTGGTGTTTTGTGCTGCAACTGGGTTCTACCTCCACCCGTTACAGTACAATCTGGCCAGTCATGGACCCAGCACACACCATCAACCATCTGACAGGGATGGCTCGTCTCTGCGGAACCGCCGAGTGGGAGAGATGGACTCCTGCCTGGTGCCTTCTTCCAGTCATTCTCAGAGGAGCTCCGCAAGGTTTTCGGCATGGGGGCTTTCGGTTCCGATGCAGCATGGGGCTTGATGAGCATGTGTCAGGGTGGCAGGCTTCTCCATAGACTTTCGCACCAAAGCCCGCCAGAGTGACTGGAATTCCTCTGCCCTCTGCGATGCCTTTCTCCACGGCCTGGCAGATTACCTCAAGGATGAACTGGTGTCGTATGATCTCCCATCCACGCTGGACGGGTTGATTGAGCTTGCTACCAGAGTGGATCTTCGCATCCAGGCTCGGAGACGGGAGAAGAGGCAGGGTACATTGGGTCGCCAACCTCCAGCCTGCCCACAGGGACCCTCCTCTGCCACCAGTTCCACCGCCTCTGCAGGGCCGCAGTCAAGGGGTTCCGAACCCATGCAACTGGGCCGCACCAGCCTCACCCCGAAGCAGCAGGAGCGTTGCCGACAGGCCAACCTCTGCCTGTACTGGGGCCAGGCCAGCCATTTTGTCTCCCTCTGCCCAGCAAAAGCCAGGGACTCAACAGTAGAGGGGCAAGTTCTGGTGAGCCATACCTCCAAGCAACCTTCCTCCAACGAAAGACCCCTGTTCCATGTCAAGCTTCTCCTCCCTGATGGTTCCCATTCCCTCGCCACTTTCATTGACTCTGGGGCCGACGCAAGCATCATCGATAAAGGGCTCACCTGCCAGCTGGGGTTGGGCTGGGTTCTTCTCTGTTGCCCTGGACAGTCATCTTCTGGGGACTGTCACCCATCAGGAGGCCCTGCATTGACTACCGGGGCTTCAATGACATTA
>JBBPCS010049454.1:0-19088 GCA_037974645.1 Hollardia meadi
TGTGTGTGTGTGTGTGTGTGTGTGTGTGTGTGTGTGTGTGTGTGTGTGTGTGTGTGTGTGTGTGTGTGCTCTCAATCTGTCTCTCTCGCCGGGCAGAACTCTGAACAGACGCTTCCTCCTGAAGATTCTGCCGCCGTGTGACAAACTCTGAACGCGAGACTTGACGGAAGCCTGACCGCCTGATATCGTGTGACGGTAAACGTTTGAGTGAAGTCAGGTTGATGTTTGTGGTGTGAACTTCCTGCCTCTGCTGTCCTCCTGTGACACAATCTCTTCCCTGAAGTCGAACCATGCAGTGTGGCAATCAGGTCTTTTGTCTAAAAACACATCAAGCAGCTGAGTCTGTGGGATGAAAGAAAGGAGGAAGAAGTAACGATGCTGAAGAGTTACCAGCTGGTGTATATTGGCCTGGAGCTGGTGATCGCTCTCCTGGCTGTGGCTGGAAACATCCTGGTCTGCTGGGCCGTCTGCCTCAACTCCAACCTGCAGAGCATCACCAACCTCTTCGTGGTGTCACTGGCTCTGGCTGACATCGCTGTGGGGCTGCTGGCAATTCCCTTCGCCATCACTATCAGGTATCATCCCACTTTTTATGTAACTTTAAAATGTCTGAATCTGTTTTATACTGTAATCCTGAGTCAGGTTGTAATAATGTGGGACTGATTTTACTTTGAATCTGAATCATTTTTTATCTCCTTTCTCACAAATCAACTTCAGTACCGGCTTCTGTGCCAACTTCTTCGGCTGCCTGTTCATCGCCTGCTTTGTCCTCATCCTCACCCAGAGCTCCATCTTCAGTCTGCTGGCCATCGCTGTTGACCGCTACATCGCTATCAAGAACCCACTAAGGTGAGGGGATCAAGACGGTGGCATTGTCTGTACTGAGTTTAAAGGGTCAATGTGCTCACCCGCAAAAAATCTTCACTTCTCTTTCAATCTGGTGCTGGATTACTCCATGAAAAAGAACCGCAATCAGGTAACATACGACCCGCACTCAGGACGAAATGAGAATGAATAAATAGAGAAAAACATTTCGTCCTGAGTGCGGGTCGTATTATACCTGATCACCTGTACTGAAACTGAAACAGAGACCGCTACACTCTCATTTCAGCCACATTTAGGTCACTTTTCAAGGAATCAAGGAAATGTATTTGTCCTTGTACAACACTGGGTTCCACAGTTAAATTAAAGTTTGTAGTTCCCTTCATGCTACATGTGCAGAACATATATGGAGGTAATTGTCCTGTCGAAGTCCTGTCGGAGTCCTGTCGAAGTCCTGTCGGAGTCCTGTAGAGTCCTGTCTGAGTCCTCTAGAGTCCTGTCTGAGTCCTGTAGGGTCCTGTCGGAGTCCTGTTGAAGTCCTGTCAGAGTCCTGTAGAGTCCTGTAGAGTCCTGTCGAAGTCCTGTCGGAGTCCTATAGAGTCCTGTCGAAGTCCTGTCGAAGTCCTGTCGAAGTCCTGTCGGAGTCCTATAGAGTCCTGTCGGAGTCCTGTAGAGTCCTGTAGAGTCCTGTAGAGTCCTGTAGAGTCCTACAGAGTCCTGTCGGAGTCCTGTCGGAGTCCTGTCGGAGTCCTGTAGAGTCCTGTTGGAGTCCTGTTGGAGTCCTGTAGGGTCCTGTAGAGTCCTGTAGAGTCCTGTTGAGTCCTGTAGAGTCCTGTTGGGGTCCTGTAGAGTCCTGTAGAGTCCTGTAGAGTCCTGCAGAGTCCTGCAGAGTCCTGTCGGAGTCCTGTCGGAGTCCTGTCGGAGTCCTGTAAAGTCCTGTAAAGTCCTGTAGAGTCCTGCAGAGTCCTGTCGGAGTCCTGTCGGAGTCCTGTCGGAGTCCTGTCGGAGTCCTGCAGAGTCCTGTCGGAGTCCTGTCGGAGTCCTGTAGAGTCCTGTAGAGTCCTGCCGGAGTCCTGTCGGAGTCCTGTCGGAGTCCTGTCGGAGTCCTGTAGAGTCCTGCTGAGTCCTGCTGAGTCCTGTCGGAGTCCTGTCGGAGTCCTGTAGAGTCCTGCAGTCCTGTCGGAGTCCTGTAGAGTCCTGTAGGGTCCTGTTGGTGGAGTCCTGTAGAGTCCTGTAGGGTCCTGTAGGGTCCTGTAGAGTCCTGCAGAGTCCTGCAGAGTCCTGCAGAGTCCTGCAGAGTCCTGTCGGAGTCCTGTCGGAGTCCTGCAGAGTCCTGTCGGAGTCCTGTAGAGTCCTGTCGGAGTCCTGTAGAGTCCTGCAGAGTCCTGTCGGAGTCCTGTAGAGTCCTGCAGAGTCCTGTTGGTGGAGTCCTGTAGAGTCCTGTAGGGTCCTGTAGGGTCCTGTAGAGTCCTGTAGAGTCCTGTTGAGTCCTGTTGGAGTCCTGTTGAAGAGTCCAGACTGTCCAAATCTTTCTGGAAATTGATGATGTATTTGCTGTTGCCTCTTGCACAGTATACTTACATTTTGAACATGATGATGCTCTTCTCACACATGGCACTCCGTCAGGGGAGTGTTGAGTCCTGTTGAGTCCTGTTGGGGTCCTGTAGAGTCCTGTAGAGTCCTGCAGAGTCCTGCCGGAGTCCTGTCGGAGTCCTGTCGGAGTCCTGTAAAGTCCTGTAGAGTCCTGCAGAGTCCTGTCGGAGTCCTGTAGAGTCCTGTAGAGTCCTGTCGGAGTCCTGTCGGAGTCCTGTAGAGTCCTGTAGAGTCCTGCAGAGTCCTGTCGGAGTCCTGCTGAGTCCTGCTGAGTCCTGCTGGAGTCCTGTCGGAGTCCTGTCGGAGTCCTGTAGAGTCCTGCAGTCCTGTCGGAGTCCTGTAGAGTCCTACAGAGTCCTACAGAGTCCTGTAGGGTCCTGTAGAGTCCTGTAGGGTCCTGTAGAGTCCTGTAGAGTCCTGTAGAGTCCTGTAGAGTCCTGCAGAGTCCTGCAGAGTCCTGTAGAGTCCTGTCGGAGTCCTGTCGGAGTCCTGTAGAGTCCTGCAGAGTCCTGCAGAGTCCTGTCGGAGTCCTGTCGGAGTCCTGTAGAGTCCTGCAGGAGTCCTGCAGAGTCCTGCAGAGTCCTGTAGAGTCCTGCAGAGTCCTGTCGGAGTCCTGCAGAGTCCTGTCGTAGTCCTGTAGAGTCCTGCAGAGTCCTGTTGGTGGAGTCCTGTAGGGTCCTGTAGAGTCCTGTAGAGTCCTGTAGGGTCCTGTTGAGTCCTGTTGGAGTCCTGTTGAAGAGTCCAGACTGTCCAAATCTTTCTGGAAATTGATGATGTATTTGCTGTTGCCTCTTGCACAGTATACTTACATTTTGAACATGATGATGCTCTTCTCACACATGGCACTCCGTCAGGGGAGTGTGGGTAAACCCGTCACATGCAGTGTTGTATCAAAACACATCGAATTATTGAGAGATCTTACTGAATCAGGGCTCATCTGGCCTGTTGGCAGACATAGATATATGACACCACAGGCTTTTTTGGGTTACATTTTGTATACTATTGGAGTGATGAAACCTCCTCAAGGCTTTGATCATTTTCATCCTTGTAAATCAACTCCATTCAGATACTATTTCTGTAAAATCGCTCACTCATCATCACCTTGTTCATTGTTCCTGAAACGGGTCATTTGAGACACCAGTCACCGTTGTTTAGTCACAGCTGCCTTCTTTACGCCTTCATAGAGGATATTGCACCTAGTAAGCCGCAGTAGGTGACACATTTGCATAAGCAGTTGCATAACAGCTTGTGTGTGTGTGTGTGTGTATGTGTGTTTGTTTGCTCACACTGGTGTCAGGACTGTGGTACCAAACACCTTTAGGAAGCTTATTCCTGCTGGCTCTCTCATGAACAACAGTCACATGGGACGTTGGGTGTAAATGAGGTGATGTAACCAAGAATACTATAGTTATTCATGCTAATTTCCTATTTTTTTCCTTTTTTTTCCCTATTCTTTATGTCTCACTATTTTCTTTCTACCAAACTAAGTACAGCAAAGCTTACACCTTTAACTATGTGTTTGAAGATTTCAGACGTCACTTTTGTATTTCACTGCATCGCTCAGAAGCGAATCCCCTTTATTGCAGATTTATGCACCTCAGTCAGCTGTTTGCAGTCACAACCTTCATATGGCAAGATTTCACACTGTATCTTCTCCTCCACCTTCAAACATAGAGGGAAGACCTCACAGAGCTGTACTCTTTCTAGACAAAGGCATCACAACATTTGAGCCTTTACAAAGTCTGGTTGTATTTAGATATTTGAAAAGACTTGATGCATGTGTGTCTAATTGGCAGACAAAGACTGTACAAAGGTACTGGTCGGATTACTAAAAGCTAGTTACGCAACGATAAAAAACAACGAACAATGAAAATCTCACTTTGGCTTATTAAATAAATATTGTATTTAAGCTTGAATGGTCAACTTTTGTCTCCTGATTTGAATCAAAAACAAATATTGAGCTTTCCTGAGGCTGATGGTATCACACTGAGATTAGATAAAACAACTAGTCCTGATGTGTTATTGTGCTCTGCAGGTACAGCAGCCTGGTGACAGGGCAGAGGGCAAAGGCCATCATCGCATTATGCTGGGTTCTCTCAGTGGGCATCGGCCTGACACCGATGCTGGGCTGGAACAGAGGTACGTTTGGCAAAAATATTTAAATGTATGCTTCCAATGCCTCCGAACGTTGTTCTTACCCAAGCCTGTAGAAAAACACAGATATATTGTCCAGAGGTTTCTGAGGTTTGATAGTTTTGTGTTTGTTCCATTGTTAACGTTGGAGCAGTCAAGAAAAATAATCTCCAAACATACAATACCCCACATTCAGCCTCAACACCCCCCAACTACAACAACCATTTTCCAAATCGACAGACATATGAGGGGGAAAAATACACGAAAAATACACTTGAGAAAAAATGGGAAAATGCATTCGTATTGGCTTTCTAGAGAAAAGTGCTCAAATTCATTTCAGTTACAATCAGAATTCTTCTTGAATTCAGACTGAATTGACTCCATCGTCATCTTCAATCTGATATTGCCTCCACTCTAACCAATTTTGGTAGGAAGGGGGATTTGATTTACCCTAACCAATCACAAGATACCAATGTATCTGCATGATTATAACATAATTTTAAGTCAACAGTGATGCATAGCCATGCCAACCTCCTGGTTTTGCCAAGGTTTTAAGAGTGAAGTAAGAACAAACTACGATGTTGGGTAATATTGAGGAGACATGCTATCTATGTAGAACCAGCGTCTATCTTGTCTATAGTGGTCGCCATTTTTGTACTTGTCCTTGTTTCCGGGGCACAGCTTGACAACAGCTTAACAATGGCGTTAATCCCACCACTGGGGAGCTGATTGGCTAATTGTTAGTCCTCCCACGTGCTCATTAGGTTGATCGTTTTTCAACTGAGAAACCACTGCTTCATGTCACAATGCCAGATGAACCAGTCAACTTGGTGCAGATTCAAAGGTCTGGACCCAGACAAGAATTCCATGGAGGAAAAAGTATTTGTTTGACATTAATAAAAGATAAAACTGGGAAGACATGACTTCTGGTTCTGTTGTACAGGTTGGAACACCACTGCCCCCACCAGCATCAACAGCTGCCCCGAAGGCCTGACTGAGTGCCTGTTTGAAGGAGTGGTAACCATGGACTACATGATCTATTTCAATTTCTTCGGCTGTGTGCTGCTGCCCCTGTTGGTCATGCTGGTCATCTATGTCCATATCTTCATGGCCGCACGGCGCCAGCTCCGACTGATGGGGCTCAAAGTTGCACACACACCTGCTCCTGGCGAAACAACCTCACCATCGAGAGCATCTCGCTCAACCCTACAGAAGGAGGTGCATGCTGCCAAATCGCTGGCCATCATCGTAGGTTTGTTTGCTCTTTGTTGGCTTCCACTGCACATCATCAACTGTTTCAACTACCTTTGTCAGGACTGTGAGCGCTCACATATCTGGCTGATGAACATTGCCATCATCCTCTCCCATGCTAACTCTGTTGTGAATCCCTTCATCTATGCTTATCGCATTCTGGAGTTCAGACAGACCTTTTGGAGGATCCTGTATCAGCACATCCTAGGGCGGAGGGATGGACATGGGTGTGGGGCTGGGAGTGGTGATGGTAGAGGCGTTGGGAGCAACAGTGTCATGCGGACTTCCTCCCGCACCAGTAAAGAGGGTTCATCATGCTGCACAGTAGTGAATAGCTACGTCTTGGACCCCAGCCCTGACCGGACTCCACCAACTACAACTCCTGAAGCCTTTTGCCATTGGACATCAAATTTAGACACTGCACCAAGCCTAATACCCAACGGACACCAAGTAAAGGGTAGCAGTCTTTCAGCAATGCAGCAGCAGCCATGCATCATGGGATTTGCTGTTCAGGATGGAGTAGAGGCAGTCACATATCTGAGCAGAACAACAGATGTTTTGGAGGTGCAAAACAGTGGAAGCTGCATTGCTTTTGTGAATGTTCACGCTCTCTCCCTAAAACACACCGACTGTGTGCGCTCTACAGACCTAACAGAAGTCTCATGACAAAGACATTTAGGTCTTTAAAATGCATTTCTATTGCCATAAATCATGTAACAGTGAAGAATGATTAATGAATCAACAGCAGATGTTTCTCTTTCTGAAGTCAAACCGATCGCCAGGCAACATGTTTACCTGCTTTATGTCTTTGTTCTCATCAACCATCTGTGAGTCAGAGCAGATCTGCAACAACTCAGCAGGTGGATGTTTAAAATACTCTCCTGACATGATAACATCTACTGCAGTGAACTCTTTTTCCATGAGTTTTTAGGTTGCATGCCATTTAAACAATGTGCATTTTAATGTGCAGAAAACAATGCTTAACTTTTAAACTCTTGAACTGCATTAATTGATACTCTTGCATCAGGTGAACTTTTGTAACGGCCGTGTGAATTGTTTTTACCCACTGGAGAATTAAAATTCTTAAATACTTATTAGTTCACTGTCTTTGCATCAGCTGAGGTCACTTTCTGCTTCAAAACTGAATGACTTTACCGTTTTGCCATAAACCTAGCTATACATTCCAGCAGACTCCATACTGTTTCATACTAAAACTAAATGTCTGAATGAATCATAAACAATCCTCTCTGATAAGTTGGTAAAAACATTGTTTTTTGAAAGCAAGAATAAAGTGTGTAAATATCATTTACTATATAATTTAATATATAGTCATTTCTCAAAGTGCTGGATAGATACAGAACATTTGATGTTGGTTGTCTGGTTGATGATTTGATCACAGCCAATCCTGGTTCAACAACAACCGTATGTGACAAATGCATCAGAGGCCATTTACCAACTATCCAAAACAAAGAGCTTGTTTGACCTATGCAAATATCACTCCATATGCCCGTAGTGTCGCTACTTTCAGAGTCAGGCCTGCACAAACATACAGCATGAAAAACACACACGAGTTAAGTACATACACATGACCACAGACTACTCAGCCAGAGGTGTTTACAGAGCAGCCTGGCTGCTGACGCCAGTCAATAAGCCTAATGCAATGGAAATCAAATGAAGGTTCATCTGATGATGTCTTTTATTGTGCCATTATGTTTCTCCTTCCTCATTAAAAAGTCCTTCCATGGCGGGAAACACCTGCATTAAGCAACACTTACGGGCCTTAAAGCAATCCGTCTCCAGGATAAACATATATGGGTATGTATCCAGCTCATGTATGTTTATTCAAAAACTATGCATATCAGGAGTATATGACACTTTGTGGTTTGGATGAGGCCATTTCATTTTAATGCTTCGTTTTTTGTGCCATTTTGATAAGCATGTGATAAGGGTTATGAAAATGATGTAGTTATGGGTGATTGAAGTCTGACTCATTCAAACAACTCATTCTACATTTTGTCTTAGAAAGAATAAACACATGAGCAGATATCATAAAGAGTTTTTAGCCACGCCGTTTGATTCAGTCTGATGCTGTGAGGAGACATCAAACATCTGTTGGACAGACTTTATTTAATTCTGAGGAAAATAAAAAGTGATTTCCTTGTTTTAATAAAGTCTAAATGTGTGTTGTTAGTGTGTAGTAGGTTGTTGGTTTGTGTAGATATTTATGAAAAGACTACATAAACTTAAATCTGCTCCTATTTTAAAAAACATGTGGCTCTGGTTGTTAGCTTGTGTTAGCTTGTGTTAGCTTGCAGCTTGTTATTCAGATGGCAGAAATGACCGAGCATCAGTGGCTTCAACCCGGTGGAAAAACACTAACCAGGCTTACACACGTTAAACAAACCACTACTATAACGACATAAACAAATACAAGTCCCACAATGCTCCGCGGGATGACACAGGAAGCGGATCATTCACCCGCGGGGCAATGTATTGTGGGTAGGCGGAAAAGGCTCCAAAGAAACGCCGAAGCGACGAACGCACGTTGTAGAGTCGCTGCTGAAGAAGAAACAAGAAGACAGAAATCGGGTTTTACGGCAGATTCACTGTAACAAACCGGTAAAATTAATAAATAACGTTCTCTCTTCTTTTAGCAATCAGCGGGGTTTGTCTGAGCTGTTCGGAAGAGCTCGGTTCTTTAAGTCCAGGCACCAACACCGTTCCGTCCGTTTGCCGAATTTACTGTTCAACGAAGAGTCAAATGTTAACAATGTTAATGTCACAATTAGTATGAAAGTCACTCGGGCTTTATTCTGGAATACATTGTAAAACTAGTCACTTTAAAATAATCTCTGAAGGTCTTTACTGTGTTTCCTTATCAACGTCAGCTAGTTAGCTAATTTAGCTAGCCTAGCGGTACTTTACAAAGAAACAACTTGTCTCATTTACAATATGAGTTTTATTATTCTCTCACTGAAGCTCAGTGATTAAACCGACTGTAATGTTTTAAAACAGCTTTGTTTAGACTAAGCTTTAGCTCCATTAGCAGTGCTAAAGCAGTGCAGAGATGGCTAACGTTAGCGCAACAAATTGATTCACATTACTCCAGGATGTAGCCTGAGCCCGGCAGTCGCTCTTCAGATTAAATGATCTCATATGCTGTGAAAACGAGATATTTTCCGAGTTTAGCTCAGATACTGAAGACTGTATGAAACAGGTAGTGAAATGTATTTTAAATTTGGGACAGCAACACATTTCCTGTCATAATAATAATAATAATAATAATGATGATGATGTTTTTCAGGAAGAAAAATGTCCATTGGTGTACCGATCAAGGTCCTGCACGAGGCGGAGGGACACATCGTGACCTGTGAGACCAACACTGGAGAGGTGTACCGGGGCAAGCTGATCGAGGCCGAGGACAACATGAACTGTCAGGTCGGTCCTCAGGGTTATTAGTAATATTACTTTCAGAAGAGTAACAGATTACTCTCTAATGTAACTTTCCTGAGATGTGTTGGAAGTTAATGGTTCCACCCTCACATGGACCGCAGGAAGAGAAGCGGTTACTGTAGTGTTTATATTGTAATATTGTTCATTTATGTTGAAACGCTTGTACTTTTTTTGTGCATTCAAATGTTTTTCCCCCTGTGTTCCTCATCGCCTCATTTCCAAGATAAATCAGTTTGACGCTGCTGGAAAATGCGAGGGTTTGTTATGATTGGCCATTCAAGTGCAGACGATAGACAGTTTCTCAACATCTAGATAAGCCACAGTTTACACGCTCCCCCATCTGCTGAAAGTCTGGTTGTCAACAGCCACTTACATGCTCACTTTCCACCATAAATGGTCAGCGCAAAGCGCCTCTAAATGTTGATGCAGAGAAATGAGGTTCAAGTCTTTATGGGAGAAATAACAGAGAGGAAGATGAAGATCTGAAACATTTTGTTTAGTGACAAAAGAAAAAGCGAGTTTCAACATGAGTTCTGACAGGACACTTTTATTTATGTAGCATCCATTCACAACAACAGTTATCAACTCAATCATTCAAATGAATAAAATACACAATAATACATGAGTCAGCCTGACAGCAGTGAGATACAGAAACTATGAACACTAAATGTGTCTGTATAACAGTGTTTCGAAGGTATTGAAAATGTTGCTGCTCCGTTTAAGCTGAGTTAATCAGTTATGTACGATGCGTTCAGGTGTTTCCTCTGTGTTGCTGACAGCGCTGCAGTACTGAGCAGACTGAGAGAAGCTCATTGAATATTTATAGTTTACAACAGAGAACGTCTGAATGTTCATGATGTTGTGCATCCGTCTGATATTAATGTGTGAGAGGCAGCATCGTTCAGTCTGGCTTCACCTCACCTCTGTCACATTTACCCGGTCACCAAAATGTTGGTCTGTGTGCTCAGAGTTGACATTCTCCCGTCAGGTTTGGTTCTATAGATCACAATGTTTGCACGGGAAGTGGCAGAAGTTCGTATAGTTTCTATATTTTCTACTTCAAGCCTGAGAATAATCCAGAGATTCACTCGTTGTGAAGCTAAAACCACGTGTTCTGTCCCTACAGATGTCCAATATAACGGTGACGTACCGTGATGGCCGCGTGGCACAGTTGGAACAAGTCTACATCCGTGGCAGCAAGATCCGCTTCCTGATCTTACCTGACATGTTAAAGAACGCTCCCATGTTGAAGAGTATGAAGAACAAGAACCAGGGGTCCGGCGCAGGAAGGGGCAAGGCTGCTATTCTCAAAGCACAAGGTGAGGAGGGGGGCGTCTCTGGATAGTTCAGTTAACTGCATCACATCTGTGTTTTTAGTCTCTGTTCTGGACAGCACAAGTCTAACGTGTGGAACTCTAAAGTCAGGAGTTCATGCGTCCACTTCATGTAAAACAAATTTCATGGATTCATGTTTTGACACTGATGTTACAAACCTGAGAAAAGTCTGAACTGCAGTATCACTAACGCACTGAAGCTGCAGCTCAGTGACATCACCATGTCTTCTTGGAGTCTCAGGTTGTGAGTTCGAGTCCTGGATGATGCAGGATGAACATCTTGTACCTGATCAGACTTTGTGCTTGGGATCCCCTCCCTGCATGTTTTACATGTTTCCTTATTCTAATGATCATCAATCCTGATAACGAGCCGTTCATTAGAATCAGGTGTGTTAGAGAGAAAACATCTAAAACATGCAGGGCAGGATGTCCCAGGATCAGGACCAGGACTGAGAAACTCTGGATCAGAGACTCATGATGTGATCAGTGTGAAATTATTCTGTTGTGTTCTGCTGAGAGGACATCATGCATCTGTCATGAAGCTTCTCTCTGTGGAACTCAACACAATCACATGATCACCACGTCATGTTGGTGCTGAAGGTCGTGTTCAGGAACATGTCCACATTCTGTGTGAATCAGAGACATGACTCGGGGTTCTGTGATGATTGGTGTAACTTCTCTGCTGTTTGGTTCTGCTGGTTCTAACATGTTCTCTGTGTTCTCTGCAGTGGCAGCGAGGGGTCGGGGTCGTGGTGGAATGGGACGAGGAAACATCTTCCAGAAGAGGCGATAACTGCTACAGCTGTGTTTCATCATTGTATAGGCTTTGGTTTTGTTTTATGTTCTCCTCTTTTGATTGGATTTATAATCTGATGTTTTCAGGTTATTGCTTTCATTTTTTTATGAAAATAAACGTGTTTCACTCAGATGTGTCCTGACTCGTATATCTGATGACCTCTGCAGTTTCCCTCACTGACACTTTGGCACTTTGTCTCCAGATGCTGATCGTCATTTTATCCCCTTAGATCTCAGTACCTGTCTGCTGTCTGCACAACAAACAGAGGTTAATAAGTGAAATGGTGAAGAATATTTGGTGTTTCACTTTGCATGTCCTGAAACACTCGACTTGGCTTCAGTCTTTGTCCTGGATTGTAAACTGATGTAAACCTGTCGGTCTGTGACACCAAACACGAGCAAAACATTAAAAAGTCACAGTATGTTTGAGAAGGTACTAACATGATAAGATATGTCTACTGTAGATGTGATCATATTTTTAAACCTGTTGTGCTTTTAAAAATCTTTTCAGACATTAAAATTGAGAGAAATAGGCCTGTTGTGTACATAGAAAAAGTCTTAGATCTTTGATTTCAACTCATGAAAAATTGGAGCAAAAATTAAAGTGTTGTGTTTATATTTTTATTTAGTGCAAGTAAAACGATGCCACTGTAGAAATACTAAAGTTCTGCATTAAAAAAAGTTCATGGTGCAGAATGGCATATTTCAGAATAAATTAATTTATTGGGTCAGAGTGTTGCATGAACGTGTTCATCACTTTAATGCTGAAGCAGGTTGAACACATCACAATTACACATAAAACAAATAATTTAAGATGTCGAGAGTAGTGGAATACAAAGTCCAACGTTTGCCTCTGAAATCTTTCAGTAACTAAATAATGACAGGGTGCATCTCTCCGTTCCACCACAGGGGGGAGCCCACCGGCTGCACAGCGCCTATAGCAGGAAGCCTTTGGTGTTTGTGTTTGGGGGTCGTGAGTTGGCGTTAAATGAGGAGCTAGCCCCCTCTCCGCGGAGACGGCGGAGTTAATGAGGTTTAATGACCACGCTGACACTTCGGACCCGTGTTCAGCCGAACTGCTCCATCAACACATCTGTTAGCAGGCTGCTACCTGCAACTAGCTGCTAGCTGCCGGAGTTCTGAACCCGTGGCTCGGTTCTGGGTCTGAGCACCACCTGAAGATACGGTTTCACGGTACACTGGTCCTGTTTGTCTTGTGTGGTGTTACTCAGTCACACCAGCATCATTGACTCCTGCCAACAACATCTGTATCTGACAGATGAGCAGCTGCTAACGTTAGCCGAGCTGTTGGCTTTGATTGCAGCTAAGTTAGCTTGGTGACGGCTAACACCAGTTTCTGACTCGGTAGAGTCGATAATATTTTAATGTTTACAGTCAGTGTGAAGATGATTAATTATAATAATTGAGTTATTATCTGTACTGAACCGTTATAATGTCATTTACAGTCAGAAGACGTGACGTTCGTCCTGTTAATGTTTGAGTTAGCTAACAGTGAACACATGAATCTGCTGTTTTCATACCTTTAATGATTTTAGTTACATTAGTTATAGTTACATTATCAGGTTCCTCTCGTGTGTTTCCTTCAGGGTTTATCTGGATGTTTTAGGTCACTGTTTATTTAACAGCTGAGTAAAATGAACGCTCAACATTATACTGTGTTGTAGTTAAATCATATGATGATGGATTTAACAACTTATTTTAATTACACCACATTCTGTTAATTAAGTCATTTATTAGAGTTGGAGAATTGAAAACACTACAAATAATCTTTATTGACAGTTTCTGTTTGTTCATTATTCTGCAAAAAAACAAGTTATTAGAATCTAGAGCCCATTAATCAATTAGTCGATTAAAAGAAGATTAGCTGCCAACTATTTTGATAATCGATGAATCGTTTCATTTTTAAATTAAAACTATGAAACATTATCCGGTTTCAGCTTCTTGTCAGGATCTGTTGTTTTTGTGCCCTTTCTGACAGTAAATGAAGTCTTTGAGTTTTTATAGACAAAAACAGTTAATGGTGAAAATAATCGTCAGATTAATCGATAGTGAAAGTAGCTGTTGGCAGCCCTGTTAGAATATAAGTCATTATTCTAACATTACTGTGCCTCATTACGAGCGTCACAATATGATGGAGTAGTTAATCCCAGCTGTCATTGGGCGAGAGGCGGGGTTAAACCCTGGACAGGTCGCCAGTTCATCACAGGGCTGACATATAGAGACAAACACACATGTACACGTTCACACCTACGGGCAATTTAGAGTCACAGATGAACCAAACCTGCATGTGTTTGGACTGTGGGAGGAAGCCGGAGAACCCGGAGGGAACCCACGCAGACACGGGGAGAACATGTCAGTGACACACAGTTGATGGACATTATGATGGACATTTTCCACTGTTTTCTCACAGTTAATTAAGAACCTGTAGTGGGAACATTAACTGTATTTGTGGCTGTTCAGAGTCGATCAGAACACCTCCAGATTATTACAGATCATTATAGATTATTAGAGTGTAACACTCAGCTGTGTGAAGATGCTCATTCGCATTCTGTCACTGTCAGGCTTGATCTCTTTATGAGGCTGGGGATCCTCTGCTCCAGATGGCCCTGTGTTGTTTTAATGCTGGACATGGCATGAACCCCCCCTGCCCTGATAGTGGAGGTCAGGTCATGTGACTTCTGTTGTAAGAAGAGTTTGGCATCTGGAGCTCTGCAGCATCTGTTGGTGTTTGACGAGGCTCAAATCTCTCTGCTTGTTGTTGGTCAAGCTGCTGTGGTCTTTAACCAGCAGTTCACTCATCCATCAATATCTTCCAGGAACTATACATTGACCGGGTGCTACGCTGCTGTAGCCCACCAAGGTCAGACGCTTCCTGAACTTTAAAGCTCGACCTTGATAAAAAGGATGTTTAACAAGGACGGACTTGATATTTCACGTGTTTTACTGGGATATAAGGAGTGTTTTTCAGCTGAATAAGATCATTTTACTCTGACAGTGTCTCATACAGGTCAGATGTGTTAGATGCTGAGGAGGAGAATATCTCTGGCAGAGGTAAGCCACACTGATACTGACTTTTATTTATTTTTAGATTGTGGGAACACAGTACATGTGAAAGGGAGAGAAAATGTTTTCTTCTCCTTTTGTCAGTTTTCGTCTTTATAAATTAATGATGCATCCAGTCCGGTGTACGATCTTAAACCGGTTTGACTTTATCCGACCTGACTGAACCAGCCTTCATCAGGTGTAGGTGGAGAGAGTTAGCAGCATGCGGCTAGTTAACAGGAAGCTCGCGGATTAGCCGAGCGCCACAGGGTGTTGCCTCCTTGTGTTTTGTTGTGATGTACTAGAGTTGCTGCTATACTATCCTGACCACCAGAGGGAGCTCTCATCAGTAACCAGTTGGTGCAGGTTATGCTGGCTAACTTTATCTTACATGCTACAATACTTTAGTACGAAGCCTCATTTTGAACCGCTCCGTTTGTCCTGTTAAAGTTTCTGCAATTCACTGGTAATACAAATCAACACTTCCTGTTTCAAATTAAAAGCCCTGTAGTGTTTCAGTGGACAGAAACCCTTCTTAACAAGGCTTTTATTGTGAAACATCTGCAGGAAGTTGTTGTGGAAAACTTTGACTTGAAATGTAGCTGCTGTGAATCTTTTCTCACTCGGCTGAAGTCTGATTTTATTTATTTTGACGTTAAACTAAGAAAAGTTCAGCTGATGGTTGTGGGAAATAAAACACAATGTGTCAGAGTCGTCCTGATCGATTGTGCAGTTGCTACACTTGAAAGAAATTATTTCAGATAAGTTGTTTTTATTTTAAAAATGATCAACATGAATTTCCCTATTGGGATTAATAAAGTGCAAACCTAACTTTCACTATTCATAAAATAAATAAAGGTTGTATCCCTGAAGAAGTAGAAGAAAGTCTTTTTACTTTGTGCAGTTTTGCTGGAGGTCTCTCATTCAGTTTCAGAGCTTTGATCACATTAAATTCAAAACATTAAATTCAAAATGTTAAATAAAATATTGGTGCTGCTGTCTGTCAAGTCAAGTCTATTTATATAGCACATTTGCAACAACCACAGTTGACCAAAGTGCTGAACAGGTTAAGATACAAAAAAAAAAAATTTAAACAAATATAGAAATAAATAACAACTAAGAATAAAAGAAAACAATAAACATAGTAATAATACAAGAATTACAGCACAATAGAAAATGAAAACAAGGTCTCAGCTCGAATTGAAAGCCAGCGAGAAGAGGTGGGTCTTCAGCAGCGATTTAAAAGTGTCCAGGGTCTGAGCAGTTTTTAGATGACACGGTAGGCTATTCCAGAGAAGAGGGGCAGCCACTGCAAACGCTCGGTCGCCTCTTTTAAGCCTAGATCTCGGAACAACCAAAAGCAACTGGTTGGTCGACCTCAGTGCTCTCACTGGACTGTGACAATGCAAGAGATCTGCCAGATAAGGAGGCGCCAACCCATTTAAAACCTTAAAAACAATCAACAAAATCTTAAAATCAATCCTGAAGTGGACAGGGAGCCAATGAAGGGAGGCCAATACTGGTGTTATGTGATCACGTTTTCTTTTTCCAGTTAAAAGTTGAACGGCTGCATTTTGTACCAACTGCAGACGACGAAGAGACGACTGTCTGTTGTCATGCAGACGTGTCGTCTTCATCACAGTTTCCCAGAGTCCAACGTGACGTCTTCAAGTTACTTTATTTCTCCAAACAACGATCCAAAACCCAAAACAGCAATTGAAGAAGCTGGAACCCTTAATCAATCATTAAAATAGGTCTTTTGATGGATTAATAGATTAATGGATCGTTGCAGCTCAGTTGTCAGAGGAAATGTGTTGCAGAGAACTCTGACTCAGGGAGGGGCTGAATTAAAACTGTGATGTGGTTCTGTGAGTTGGACACTGATGGCTGCACCTTAAACAAGGGTGTAGCTGAGAGGTGTTTTAATAAATCAACATGTTCTATGTTCTTCAGTCTCACTTCTTCTGTTAAGAGCTCCTCCTGCTGATGGAGCAGGAGATGATTGAAACTCCACCTGCACCTCTCTTACTCTGCGATTTGTTCTTGTGTCTTTGGCCTCAGTTCCAGCTGACGTTCCACTCTGATGGAGCGCTGCTCGTTAGTCTTTGTGAAGAGCCACCATGTTTCCCTGTCACGTGACCCCCTGGCCCCCTGCTGAGCTGCCCACCTCCTGCAGCACCCATGCACCCCCAGCACAGCCCTCGCAGCCCCTGCCGGATCTGCTGTGCAGCTGTCCTGCTCCACCTTCAAACACCCACTCCGAGACTCCCTCCCCAGACCCCATGGAGTCCCTCATCGTGGTCACAGAGTACGAGCCCAGCAGACCCCCTGGAGAGGCTGGAGGGGAGGAGGAGGTAAGAGGAAGCACAGCCAGGTAACCCTGATTACACTTGACGTGGTGTAGGCGTGGTTTTTGGAGAGCTCAGAGGAAGTAAATGTCGTCACTGACGTTGAATCACATGTTTTGTGTTTTGATCCATAAACACTGACACAACATGATGTTTCTGAGTGTTTTCACACTTCAGTTCAGTTCATTCACTCTTTTACAAACCAAACAATTAAAGAGGAAGTTCCACAGACTGACAGGTCACTGTTGATTGGACAGTTGTGGTCATTGTCATCATGCATCATCAGGAGAAATCAGCTGTCAGAAGTTAAAGCAGCAGTTTAATGTTTCTGATGTGAATATTTGTTTTTCTAAGAGCTGATGAAGAAACAGCTGACTGTGAGAACTGCTCCAAAAAAAACCCACCCTCGATAGGACAAAAGTATTTTTTTCTCTCATGTTATAAATATTTTGTGGTACAGGTGCTGCTTTCATCATCTTGTTACTATAAAAGAAGTGTAGACAGACTCCATACTGACATCATATAACACCAAAGATGAACAACGTGTGTGAACGTGTATGAAAGAAACACATGATTTAAACGTGTCACCTCTCAGGTAGAAGCCATGGACAGTTGTGAGACGCCTGAGCCAGCGGCGCCTTTCCGGACTCCTTCCTGCGACCTGCTGTCCCACACGGTCGGCCGGCCCGAGGCTCTGCTGCCCGAAGGCCAAGAACAGAGGGGAAGGTTAAACCTGTCGGACAGGAAGCTGTCTCTACAGGAGCGCTCCCAGACCACAGCGTCCCCCTGCAGTTCTCCAGGACTCAACGGCCGCTACATTTACCCGTCACTACCCTACTCGCCCATCACTTCACCCCACTCGTCTCCACGCCTGCCCCGCCGGCCCACCGTGGAGTCGCACAGCGTTTCCATCACAGACCTCCAGGTATAACCAGGCCTCGAGGTGGGGCACTTTAAAACAGTTACTGTCTGATAACTGGTACCAGTACGTAACCATTCATCCTGTGTGGAACTGAGTCAGCTCTGTCTGTCCGACTGATCAGCTGAAGAATCATGAGCTTACAGCCGGTGTAATAATGACGGGGATTATATAATTTCTGGTCTGTGCACCATGTGACCAGTGTGTTCCCTGAATGAACAAACTAACTTCATGTTCAGAACGTGGTCGGACAGAGAACAGTTCCTTATCATATTTGTCTGCATTTGTCTCAAAGCAGCAGCACTGTGGTAAAGACTGAGCGGACACACAGGTAAGGTCTGACAGTGTCAGTAGATGTTAGCTGTGATAGATGCAGAAACCTGGATGTGTCTGTGCTGTAGGTAGATAATATGCGTAAAATCTGGCTTCAGTTCTCAGTGTTCCCATCAGAACCTCCTCTAAGACTGAACTCCAGAACTGTTCCAGCATTCTGTCACGTCTCAGAGCTGCTGGAAGATCAGCACATAAAGTTTCATTAATGTTCACCTCTCTCGTTAACCTTTGAATTTAACCTTGTCTGGACGGGTGGAGGTTTTACTCTGACTGGATCTGAGACAGTGATGGTGGTTTCAGAGTCTTACTGACAGCAGAGAAAGTGTTTTAGAGAACCAGAACTCTGAAGTGCAGAACTTGCACTGGAGGTTTTGTTGGAAAGAAAAATGAGCGCTCAGGATTTGCATGGTGTTGATGGAAGAGCTGATGTAGGAATATTTGTGATGAATTCAGGAGCTGTAACAGTTTGTGATGTGATCTTCTCCTCCTCTCTTCAAGGACTGTGTTCAGCTCAACCAGTACAAGCTGAAAGACGAGATTGGAAAGGTACCGTCACACTCCTTGCTTCATTTCCTGTCTTCTTCATTCAGATCATCTCTGGGGCTGTAGGTGGAGCTCTGCCCCCTCCCCCCCCCCCGTCTGTCTGTGAGCACTGAGACCACTGATTGGTTGTAGTCCTGAACTTCCTGTGTGGGCAGATCCAGTTTCCTCAATTAGCCTGAATGAAAAATGAGAACTGATCTGAATTTGTGTGTTGGCACTTTGAAACAGCTGGAACTCTTTGAGTGTTCACTCTGTGTGTGTGTGTGTGTGTGTGTGTGTGTGTGTGTGTGTGTGTGTGTGTTTAGTGAAGAGTTGACAGCTGCTCACTCTCTGTATTTCCTTCTGTTCTGTTTCTTTTCCCTCTCAGGGGTCTTATGGTGTTGTCAAGCTGGCTTACAACGAGGATGACAACACGTACTATGTGAGTCCTTTACACACACACACACACACACACACACACACACACACACACACACACACACACACACACACACACACACA
>JBBPCS010049474.1:0-19084 GCA_037974645.1 Hollardia meadi
AATAAAACAGGAAACAAGAAACTCAAACCACAACAAGAAATAAACACAGAAATAAACTAGAACTCAACACAAGGAAAGAACCAACTAAACCCGAAACCATGACAGTACTTGTGTACAATTATGCTTTGAGGTAATAAACCCAGCTATTGCAGGTATTTGGCCATGAAGTATTGGACAAATTAAAAATTTGAGCAGATGATGGTGCTGAAAGAGATGAAAAGTCAAGAAATTAACAAAGTTTTTATCATTCATCCTGAGAGGATACATCCTCTGGGGACCATGAATGTCTGTAAATAATTTAGTGCTAATCCATCGAGTAGGTGTTGAGATATTTCAAAGGATAAGTGAAAACCTACTGGCGATGCTACACGAAATGTCACCAAATTTAATAGGGTTTATCCTCTGAGGACATGGATGTCTGTACCAAAAATCATCTGAATTTGCCCAGTAGATTTAGTCTGCACCAATTCATGCAGATTCATGTCAGCAGAGAGAGGTTCCCTCTTCAACCCCAAAATGAATACAAAATGAATACAAACAATATAAAAATCAACAAAGGCGCAGGATATTTCTTCTTCACTGAATGGAATACTGGTGATTTAAAGGATATAGTTTATTTTCTAGACCACATACACAACTATCATCAGAAGTTATTTTTTGCCTACTTATTGCTTTTTTTTCTCTCTCACTCTAACACATCTAAAAAAATACCAGAGAGACACCACCTGCATCGAGGTGATGTGATATTGCAAGCAACTATACATTGCATTGGTTACGGTGTTAATTGGTATCCATACCAATAAGCTACAGAAAAAGCCTCCAGAAAAGTATATACCTGCGAACCGAAGGTGTGAACACATCTGTTGTATTTGATTTACATGTTTTATCTTAAGATAGAATTGTGGTGAAATCACACAATCATGATTGGTTAAGACAGACTGCAAGACTTGCGCAGCCTGAACGGGGCATTTTAATCATCCCCTTTGTTGGACAGGCGGTTTCTTGTCATGCCACTAACTTTGTGTAAACATGTTTGGTTTTTTTCCCTACTAAATGGTGCTTAAGATGTACGAGGGCCAATCAGAATTCAATATGACAGCGGGGTAAGAGGGGTCACTGGGGCATTCACTCAGACTCAAAAAAACAAAGCAAAGATTCGCTGAGTCTTTAACTATCTCTAATAGAACTACCGCAAATTCAGCAGGTCCTCTGGAGGGCGAGACCCCAGGCGATTGCCTACACCATATAGTAAAACGACCATATCATGTCCATACACTCCCACTATAATTCTGCACTGACATAATCTAGAGGCTAGACTGGGTTTTGCTGCTGTTGGGTAACCCCCACCCCCATCTACAAATCAAATTGTTTTCCAGCAATAAGAAAAAAAAATCCTTTATTCCCTATTGACTATTTTATTTTGAAAATTATTCCTCAGATGTCCAGGGTTGTTTTGACATCTAAAGGTCATAAAACACACCTGTGTTTTTTTTCTCTCCTTTTGTTTGTACTTTTTACATGGCTTTTAGCCACATGGAGCTCTCCAGTGGACACTGCGGTGGTTTTACTTGCAGTGATTTCCCCTGTGCTTTCAGACCTATAGGAAATGATAGGACTCGACAGCTGCGTCCCGCTGTTTCATTTAATCAACTCAGTGTTTCTAAGTTTTATATTGATTCATGCAGCTGACCCATAAAGGTTAATAAAAGAACCCGGATCCAAACATTTGATACATGATGTTGGGGGAAAAAAACCTTGTCTCATGTCCACAGACTGTATTGCTGTCTTACTTTAAACACAGAAATTAAATCTGACCGGTTTATCTCAACTAGAAAGTTACAACTAAAATTGCGAAGAAAAAATATGTTACTACAACCATGTCCTTCAATGTAGTATTCAGGAAATATTAAATAACATGTTTTTCTTCCTTTCAGGAAGCCTTTTTGTTTTCATTTGTTTTAGCATTTGTGACAATGACGGACTTCAAGCCTCCATCAACATGGTAACAGTGGGTATCTTGTTTTATGTCTGCCAGTTTCCTTGTCATGGGCCTCATTTGTGACTTAAAGTTGTGCTTACCAAAAAAATGAAAAATGTTTGTCACCAGAAACGTCAGCAGGTACGTTTACATGCTGTTTAATGTGCAGCAGCTAGAGCCATCTCTGCAAAAATGACATTAGCGGCGCAGGTTTCCTGTTAATGTTTGTTTGGTGGCTCATTCACCAAGCTAAGGTTTATAAGTATGTTTATAAGTTGACTTAGCTTAGCGAGGGGACTTAGGGACAAAGTCTGTGGCTCCTGTGTTGTGTAGCATGATGCTGTCTGGCTCTGTGTGACCGCCTATGACAGAACACTGACATCACAGCTGTATGCACGTTTTGATCGGCTGTATGGACATACAGCTGTATTCTGTTGAATTAATAAGAAACTACATGGCGCCATCATTAAATAAAAAAAAATACAAAATGTAACTTACTCCTGTTATGGCTGGTCTAGGGTAAACCTGAACATAGCATACAATGACTTTACTTTTACTTCACTGTAAATAGAGCTTAAAATAAATCTGGCAGACACTTATTACAGGCAATGGTAAAATTATGACTTTAATACCTTTAATTAAGCACAACTATTTAAATTTTCACCTGTAGGGTAGAGTAAATAAAAAGAATAAATTATACATTTTGCACCTGACAGTATAAAAGATACAATTAAATTAATTGGCTGTTTGTTTCACACCTTTTCTGATATTTTCACAGGATAGGAGGTGGCTGAGTGTCACAGACTGTTACCTCTAAACGTGCTCAGCTTCATATTTGTCTAATTGGACACTCCTGGGGACCTTTGAATACACTGCAGACATGTTATTCTTCTTTGTCTCATGTAACTGTCTCTCACAGTAGCTACTGTCATACAAAATGCCCCGACGCTTCATGTCTCTTGCTTTTTTTCTGCTGTTTTATTGGCTGATAACTAATTAAGGAAATGGGTTTCTGTGGCACATACTGAGGGATTTGATTGTTGCTTGGCTGTATTCTTTTTTTCTTATTCATGACAATGTCATCTGACAAAATATATTTAAAAAAAAAAAGATTATTTCTTTTGTTTACTTTTCAGTGATTGCTGTCACAAGCTGACATTGTTTTTCTCACTCGGAGTCCCTCTTGTATTGACTTTTATGCAGATTGTAATTCTCCCTTTCTTTTATGCTACTGTATGTTTTCACTTAGAAGACAAAAGCGTATTCGTTTGCAGCATTTATGTAGTTACAAGAGGTCGAATAGAAGCATCAGCACAGAAATCTGACATTCTCTGAGTTATCTTCAGTGCTCAGAGTGGAGTGACAACCATCATTGTGCTAAAATGTCATTGTAGAGCAGGAGAAGAATGTCAGAGAATGAGACATAAATGTATATGTCATAACACAGAGCTGTGGTATACGAGCCCCCTGACAGACTTTTGTCTACATACAATCTTTAGTAGTGGTTTTTGACTGAAGCCTCTGCTGCTTATATGGTGCTTTCAGATGGAACATGACGTAAATCTGTGTCTCGCATTATTTATATAATTGTCCACTGGACGGTTTTCCCATGTCTGTGTTTGACATGGATGTGAGAAAACAGGCAGCTGTAGGCTACCTGACTAACAACACACTGAGACTGACTTGAAATATTACAAGGAACTAAATTTATCTTCTTTTTCTCCAGACCCTCTAATTCTTCACTTGTTGTCTACCTATGTATTAAAGATTTAAAATGCCTATAATTAAACCAAATATATTATATGTATTATTTATATTCATTGTTTTTCATTGTGACACTGAGGAGGTGTATTGTATTTCTGTGTAGCCCAGTAGGGAGGGAGCTTACTTGCTAATAATACAATGCAAAAGTCATCAAAGGAATAGTTCACCCAAAAATAAAAATTCTGTCCTGTCTCCTCAACCCCATCTGGTGTAATCCTCTGGAAGCCCTGAGATTCCAAATTGACTTGAAAAGATGTTATTTATGCCCCATGTTTTAAGCCGAAATCTTCACTGTTGGTGTAAATAACGTCTTTTCAATCAACATCTCAGGGCTTCCGGAGATAGCACTTAACAACAGCAATAACTGCAGTAATTGTAGCACTTACACCTTAGCTAATTATTGTTAATTTAATTTTGACACAGTAAATGCATACAGCACATAGAAAGGGAATACTATGGCAATTTGCATTGTATTTCACTTTATTTAATTTGTCTCCATTTAGGCATCATAAATCTTTCAATCTTCCTTCAAAATAGGAGAGCCTGAACCACTCAGCAGACTCATGTGGTCAGATCAACAGATGGAGATAGGACACTTTTGAATGCGCTTATTTACTAAACAATTAATCAATCATATTGCACTAACACCACTTATTTAAGACTATAGTCCCCACAGGACCTTCACCGAAACCCTCAAAGCTCATAATAATTGGAACATAAGGTACAATTGTTTGTTTAACACTGCACAGGCACACCTGCAGCTTGTTGATGTTAATTATGATCAAGACTCATTAGACTGCACAGGCTCTTCAAAATCACATCCTGTGATGGACTTTAGTTACTAAATACAGTATGTGGGACGAATGCAACAGCTCCGTTGATTATGATTGAAAGTATATTACTTACTGACCCCACTGTGTAGGACCCCCTTATCCTCTGAAAAAAGATTCATTCCAAATATGGATTTTCATGATTTTCACAAATATGAACCTGAGAGTGGATTAATATCTATCTGGCGATTAGAAGGAACCAGATTCACTGGTGTTTTACTTTACTGCAGATCTAATGTGAGTTGGAGCTTGATGATGATTGATTGATGAAGTTGAAGTTATTTATGTTGCTTTGGAAACATAATGTTATCATTTTTATCATTATCTGTCAGAGATGTAATGTAATAACAGATTAACAGTGATACTGCAATTAAAAATATCTTACAGTTGGGGCCTGTCTTTCCTCTGCCACTGTTGCTTAAGTCTTCTGCTGCGTTGGCTGCAGTGGTTGCAGTTGGTCTGACTGTGGCTAAGGGGGTCTGTGAGTGTGACTTGCTGGCTGACTAGCTAGTTACCCCCGCAGAAGCGTGTGCAGTAGGGTCTCTGCTCGTGGAGCTTCTCAACTCCGAAAACATTTACCATTTGCTCTAATTAAGTTTTTATCAAGCTGTTAAAGTTCCCCTCCAGACATGTTCTAATGTACATAAAAATACTCTGTGCTATAACTATTATTAAATCTAACATGGTTTTCCCACATTAAAAAGTTTTTAAAACCCTGAAAAGGTGCTGGAAGCACATCTACTCTTTCTCCCTCATTGAGAAATTTTGGACCTATGAATCACAGGCCTTATGCCCCGCCCACCGCCACTGTTTGTGCTAGGTTGACCGGTGAAAGATCATTGCCCATCAAGATTGCTAATGTTAGAGGAAACAGAGAGATATTCAGCCATAACGTCACATGTTTGAACCTCAGTCTGTCGTGTACCAAAATCAGCGACTAGCGGACGTATCAGAATGGTAAGTGCAGTTAACATCTTTTGTTTACGTTGTTTGTTAGCTTGAAACGTACAATAATATCTGCTACGATGTTACAGAGTGTTC
Organism: Hollardia meadi; assembly: GCA_037974645.1. Classification (NCBI taxonomy): domain Eukaryota; kingdom Metazoa; phylum Chordata; class Actinopteri; order Tetraodontiformes; family Triacanthodidae; genus Hollardia; species Hollardia meadi. The sequence goes on from JBBPCS010049474.1 coordinate 5,614, forward strand.
ACATCTTGATAGCCAACCAATGTTGCCTAGGAACTGGCTCATTGGCAGTTGTAGTATTTGTAAATTAGACAGTGATTGGCTTTCGTATTTGTGACGTACCAAATCTAGCTCGCCTGGTGTACATTTGAATCTCATATTTTTAGGAAGTGCACAGACATCTCCCCCTTCAGTAGAGGAATGTGACAACACTTCTCTAGTGACAAACTTTGGACAGATACAAGTCGGTATAGTCCAGGTCAGACATTTTAGGGGATGTAAACATAACAAAAACACATTTTTGAGTAGAGGGGGTCTTTAATTTACTATAGATTTCTATATTAATGTTCATATTCTTCCTTTGAGACACAGGAAGCTGCACACAAGAGCCCCCCAACACATGCACATAAACACACGCAGCCTCTGTGTCAAACCCAACAAGACTCACTCCGGCTCTTTTGTTGCATCACTCTTGCCTCTCCTTCTGTCCTCTTGCAGTTGTGGCAGAACATTATTATATTTACCTCAACATTACAGAACTAACATACTGTAAGTGAATAGCTGAATTTGGTCTTTAATAATAAGAGATTTCATGGCAGTGCGTCCTAACAGCACGTCATGCAGAGCAGGGCTCAGCTGCTAGCTTTTTATTCTTTTTAGGTCTCTCCAAACAGGTGCAGAAAGAAAAACAGGTTTAGTCGCTGGGTCCTCAAGTGACGATCATAACAAGGTCAGAGTAGGGGCATCAAGGTAGTTTGGTGCTCCTTGTAACGCTGTTGGTGCATGTTCAGCCATTTAAAACAATAAGTGAACTTTAAAATGTGCATGTCAGACGCCTTCAGTGCATTTAGTGTTACATTGCAGAATCAAGCTACTGTGAACCAATTGAAGCATGCAGCAGTAGCACTGTAATTTGATGAATCATCTTCAGGCATGTTTTCGTGGGGTTTGGGTGAATATCTACATGATTATTGTTGTCTTAAAGTGACTCGTGAAGTTTTGAAAGTCTCTGATTTAAAAATCTTTTGAAAAAAGTGAAAATGATCATCTGACTTTACCAAATAGCTTTAAAATCAACACAAGACAATTAATCGAGACATAGCATCAGCAAACAACATGATTTTCAAATGACTTGCTTTTTATAACAGAGGCAGGATTCATAATGGAAAGTGTTGTCTGTTGCTCATCCCTGGATTTGATTGTTGTTCTTTAGTTATTTGTTTCGTTACAGATCCCTGTTACTCCCCACCAATAGTGAATGTTTCAGCTGATGGACAACAAACCATTTAAAACAGTTTGAAAGAATGTTCTCCTCCATAAGGTGGTCACTCTGGGAGAGATAAGAGACAGATATGTAGTGAAGACAGACCAACCTGATAAGACCCTGAACGGGACTGAGTCAGGGTCACTGAATTTCTTTGCAGAGAAGATTGTCCTGTTTGGGACTCATCAGGCTATAAATCTTGAAACCCACATCAAACTTTACTTTGTTGGGGTGTGTTCAGGTACCTGAGTGCAGCACAGGCCTATGTGAAGCAGCACCTGCTAGCGTGCACCCTAGAAAAACAAAACTTGTAACCGTGGAGATAGCCAAATTAAAGTCCTTTCGAGCAGGTGTGAGTTTGAGAGATTTGCGGGTGTTAATAAACTTGGATTAGGCTGAGAGGATAGTGTTACGCGAAGTAAAAAACTTGGAGAGAGAAACCCTCTTATTATCTTGTTCATTATGTGTTGACAGCATGAATCAGACCCAGTGTGTGTTGGTCCGTGCATGCGTGTCCCTCCCCATCTCAAGTAAACAAGTAGACAGTTGCAGCAGCGGGACATTTGTCTCTTGCCGCCTCTTCTCCTGACCTTTCCCTGCTGTGCTAAGCTGGTATGGTGTTTAACCTTAAATAGCCTCGAGGCCGTAGCAAACAAGCCAGGGAATTCCTCATCTGCAAATGCTACAGTATGAAGCAATCATTCTTATTATTCAGTGTAGCAGAGTTTGCAATGTTTAATTAAGTCAAATCAGAATGTACATTCTGGGAAACAGAATGCAAACTCTTGTTGCTCTACCAGTCATAAGGACATTCTTCCATTTCACACTTTCCCTGGTGACCTCTGACCTCCTCAATGTCCATACGAGTCACACTGAACTTCCAACCCAGTTTAATCTCAACCAGTCAGTCAGCAGTAAAGATAATTCTCTAATCAGAATTACATAATTGGGCCCCACCTGACAGGGGTCAGTAAGTAGTGTCATAATGAGGGTCTTCACACTTCATTTGGCAGTGAACTATTAACACGCACAGGGTCTCACACGTACTCTCAGCACACCTACTCTACACAGTACAACTGAGAGCTGATCATTAACATGTTGGTTTTACAGCTTTTTCTTATCATTCCGCCTCAGAAGGAGCCTTGACATGCCCGACTGCATTAAGCATCATGGGTCTGGACGCTCCTCTGGTTATGTCATAGGAGTTATACGTCATCTCACCTCATCTCTTCTGTAGGTTACCATTTAATACATAATGCAAGGAATTCAGCCAAGGGCAAGGAGGCTGAGAGCACCTACATTTTGGTTTGGTTGGATTTATTGACAAAATTCAAAAACATTTTTTACGAGAACATTCAAGTTCTGGACTTATTTCCATTAATGTGTTTTACAGCCAAAAACATTTATCAAGACAGAGACAGGATTCAGTGACTGACATTCAGAAATATAGTAAAATAGGAACTTAAACTCTAAAAAAGTGAATTATTTGAAACTATCAAACTATCTTTACAATTTCTTCAGGAAGCAGACAAGGTGAAAAGAAACAAATGACACATTGAGGCTGAATAATTGAGTTTGTTTTCCTAATAGTAGAAAATGTTGACACTTTTCTCGTATGAGTTTGGATGCACATTTTGCATCAACGTACATCTTGCGTATTTTATTTTTTTAATCATTTTTTTGTCATTCAAGTAATCACAAGTAGCTCAGATAAAAATAGTGAAAATGTTCAGAAATCTCACAATGCGGAGAAAACCTTTCAGGACTCAGCCTGGATCCACACTAAAAGTTATCTTTTGCTTCCTGGCCTGTTGCCTTATTTTTTAAAAACACACTGAACTCTGGAAACTGTCAAGATATCCTACAAACAAACAAACAAAGAGCACTAAATACATACAGTAACCCTCTTTGTGGAGTTACACCCACAGTAGATGGATGGTGACTGTTGTATAAAAAAGTACATATGGAAATGTGATTCTTAGTACTTACTATATAGCATTATTGAGGTTGTGTTTGTTTTTACAGGTGGGCTGTGTGATTTATCCTTTGACGCATAATGAGTTGCTTTGTTTCACTTCCTACTTCCACTCTTACATCAGAGTCTGTCAGTCTGCTCCATTTCTTACCGCGACTGATCCGAGACAGTACAGTATGCTGTCTGATAACACAGACTATGACATGTAGTGCCGATTCTATAATACCACTAATAGAACAAATGTGACAGATAATCAGTTGTATGGATTTCTTTAAGCTGATTTGCTGAAACTGTGGATATTAGGTGGTCCATTACTGTTGAGTGTTAAGTTAATGTATGAAGAACTCAAAGAAAAAATACACTCAAAAGTAGAATAAATATGTCTGATTGAAGTGTGATGTAACTTTTTCTGTCTGTTTTAGGGACTGGCCTTAATGTCAGCGATAACGAGTCCATCCCTGGAAGCCACGACGGGGGGAGTGGGACCAACTCGCAGATAGTTGAGCTGAGACGAATCCCCATCGCCGACACACACCTCTAACCTTTTCACCTCACACACCATCCCATGTCCTCTACTCTTCTGGTCAGAAGAAAAATTACAACACAGTATTTTTATATTATAAAATGCTTTTGCACTAAAACACAGTTTTTTTGAATAGAACATTTTCATATAGATGTTTGATACTGTATGTGATTTTTACTGTATATCTGTTTTCTATATATATATATATATATATGTATATGAACATATACATAAATGTTTTACTAAATTAATTTTTTTTAAAGTCCTTGATGGAAGTGTTTTCTGAATGTATATATATTTTTTCTGTAGAAAATGAGATAGCCAGATGTGCCCCCAGCAAAACTACTGCTGCTGAAGATGGAAATTGTGTAACATTGTTAATAAATGATTTACCATATATTTTACATTTGGCTGTCCTGATCCACATTTTTCTGCTTATAACCAATTTACTGGTAGGAGGGCTTCTGATTGTCATGTGCTGAGTGAGTGCCCATGGGGTCACACCCTCACGGAGTATCGTTCGTGAGAATGATCTCCGCCTCACAGAAATTTCGCAAACTGGTTCTACGCAGAGAAAAGGTCCGACTGATCTGCTGGTGTTTGCGGAGATGCAGAGCAAAGGAGAGTGGGGAATATTCAAACTACTTTAAAAGTTGAATTCTATTATTCTACAGCCATATTTTTATCACTGTATCATTGCATATATCATTTTACTTAACAGCATACATTTTTTCTTTATTTGATCTGCTCCGTGAAGAATCGCAGTGGGAGTGGGTTGAAAGTACAAGGAAATGTTTCCTTTTGAACTTTGAAAAGCAGCTTTGAACCTCTTGGAATCCAACATCTACTTGACCTTTGCACTGACCTTTAACATCTGTGCTACATCAACTTGACTTCTGAACTTGGTGAAGGGTTGCACAAGAGGATGTTACTTTTACTGCACGAGAAAGAACTTTGTTAGAGAACATTTTTTAAGTGAAGAGAAACAGACTAAATAAAAGCAGGAATGATCCATACACTAACATATAAAGAGGGCACTGCAGCAGCAGGATATGAGTGTGCTATTTAAAGTTGGCACTAAGGAACTGGCTTGAAAATGTTTTTTTATATACCTTCCTCCCACTGGCTAATAACTTCATGCTCCTTCATGCTTCTTTTACACATGAAGAACTTTATTTTTATTTCAGAAGTGACTCAGAGCCGGTGTTTCCTCCTAATTGATCCTACGCTCCCCACTCACTGTAGTGGGAGAGACCGCGTGGCTTCTTTTCCCCTGTTGTTGGTTTTCTGGCCACGCTCTGGTCATCAACGTTGCTGCGATGAGAAAAGGACAGCAAAGAAGTCATTGCTTAATTTCACAAGATTCTAGCATTTGTAATTGGCCTGTATTATTGTTTACCTCAGTCTAAGAAAAACAGTTGAGACACATGCACCATGGCAACATTACAGCACACAACACATTTCCATTATGTAGTCATTAGAGTAAACTGCATTGCCTATAGACTGTGTTATGTCATAATAGTTAATGAGACATGGAGCTGCCGACATCAGTAATTTCTGATGAGTACAAATGGATCTGCTGCAAAGAAACATCAAGGCTTTCAGACCTTTGATCAGGCCTGCTGATAGACATCTAAATTTAATGCATAAAAACTGCTGACTACTAGGGAACCCAGTGCACATGGCATAGTCTACTTTATAGCATATTTTGTTATGTAATTACCCACGGTGTACAGTTAATTGTTTAACATAATATAATGTGCTTGTGTATGGGGAGATGGTTACCCTTATCTCTTTTTAAAGATGGTGCCTCTGATGTGAACATCCTTGATCATTCAGGACAGCCTGGTCTACGTTCTGCCGCTACCTTTGACCCACAGCCGATGTCATACACCACTCCAGTCTTCCTCTCTGGGAGTGTCCTGTCTTGAGGGTGTACGAGAGATCTTGAGGTGTTGTGTTCCAACAGTTTAGCCACATCGGTTGAGTTGCACTGGGAACCTTTTAACATTAGTGTCCATCTTGGTCATAAAGGAATCGTTTGGGGAATACGCTCATTCACTATGTTGCCAAGAGTTAGATTGATACTAGGTGGCGGTTAGCTTAGCTTAGCACACTGGAAACGGGTAATATCTCACCTGGTTCTGTCTAAAGGCAACAAAATCCACCTACCAGCACTTCTAAAGCTCATTTATGTCTTGTTTGTTTAATCCTAACAAAAACTGAAGTAAGAATAACAATTCACTGCCTAGACATTTTTGTTTAATCATCAAGGATCGCATAATAAGAATTTCCTTTCAAACTGCCATGTCCAAGGTCAAGAATGGATTAAATATGTGTGTGCTATTTTCCTGAGTGCAGGATTTCTCAAAGATTTTCCGATTTGTGAGGGACTGATTCGATCAGTGACAACAGAAATGACATTGATTAAGTCAGACACAACATAAAAAGGAGGAGCTGGGGTGGAGTTGGGTTGCAAAGCATCTTGCAGAGGAAGCAGGAAGAGTAGGCAGGTCAAAGCAGCTTAAATAGTACGCCCTGTATGAGAACTGCCAATTGGATGCATAGAAGAGAAACAGCTGAGTCATCAGCTGAGGTGGGCTGGCTTTCAGATCAGCTGATTTAGCTGAGATTGTGAGCTGAGCTCGACTTCTGTGGTCTGCCAGAACTAACACAATGCTCGAATGACATTCAACTAAAGTTTATTATGAAAACAACAATCTCCTAGATTGCAATATTCTTTAAATTCAATAGAAAGGGTGTGAATTTCCGAAACACGATAATGCCACCTTTTGACGTCTTTTCTCTAGAGCACAATGAATGTAAGAAAACCTTCCTTCAATTCTTTTGGCTCTGAATAAGTACACAGTTTAGGTGAATATAAACTCGTCAAACCTTTTAATGCAACATGCATCATCTTGTCTCAGACTACAATAGAGCGATCCAGTTCTACACTAAAGCCTGGCAGCAACACTCTTTGTCAGTTGAATAGATACAGTGAGTCGACGTCGCTGTGGTGCTGAAAGATGGGTAAAAGAAGGAGTAACAAACACGCAAAATTAATGTATGCTACCTGATACCCTGGTTAACATCCTTGTTTTTCTGTTTTCACATTCTTAAAATTAAAAAAAATTATCTGTGCTGCACATAATCCTGTGGAAAAAACGCACACGCAAGACGGTTATTTCAGTACATTTTGTGCACTTAAAGTCTCACAATGGAGCAGACTGATTATAGTCACCTAATTAGAAGCACCTTGGCAGTGTAGGAGTAATTTGATCAACCAATCAGCTCCCTGTGACGTCTCTCTGATAATCAATAACTTGCTTGCAGGTAATTTGAAGGGTATGGAAGCTGATTTAACTCACTGTTGAGAAATACAGTATAAGACAATCAAGATAAGTTCTTGAATGTTCTATATATAATACACATACTGTACCTTAGATTAAGTTTAAGGTATGGTGTGCATACATAACAAGCATAGCAAGATCTTTCCTCATCAATATATATTTTGTCTCTTCATACTAAGAGAACATGCACTCAACCTAAACCCTTTGACTTCTTCATATCCCAGACAGCTGAGCAAGCACTTCTTTCCCGAATACATTCACAACCTCAGAATCAAGTTCATGTATGGAGGATTTGCACTCCTCGTAAGCATTTGTGAATCTGTGTATTACGCACATGGCAGTTGTTCTTCTACAGTACTACATTCCCCATACTCCTGTCAGCCGCCTCTGAAACAGAGCAACAAAAAAAAAAATTAGGATGCCAAGTCAGCAGAAGCGTTACAAACTAGTATGGGGGGAGGAGACAGGTTAAGTAAACATGTTTAAATGCTTTTGTACATATGTATGCATATTTTAAGGCTTCCCATCTATCCTCATGTCTATTGGAGGAAATAGACAACAAGCACAGTAAGGATGCAAATATGTACCTACAGTACATCAGTGTAAACACATGTGCATGTGCATATTGTTTTACCCCTCATTAAGATGGTAAATGGTGACCTTTAATGAGATCACAGCGTGCTTCACTTTCTGCACCTTGACAAGCCAAAGTGAACTAGATCATCTTGTCATCCACCGCCAATTACATCGCACTCATCACCGCCTCGCTGTGTCTGACATCACCAACGACTCCTGGAGGTATCCGGTGGCTTCAGCAGTGCCAGTAGTGTTACACTGCCGGAAAACTTTGAGTATGTGTGTATTCTTGGGTGATTAGGTGAAGACCTTGGCCTTCTACAGCCAAATATGGAAGTATATAAGCATCATTACCCCATGATATTACTATTAGACATATAGTGAGTTATAATACACCTGTAAAATAATAGTAGTGAACAATGACAATGACAATGACTTTTAACCAAAGTTGTTTGCCAACAAGTAACTACCCTACACGGTCAAAACTGGAATTTGTAAGGTTGCTTCTTGTTTTGTGATTTATTTATTTTTTACATCTGTTAGCCTATATAAAAAAATGTCATGGAAATATGTATTTCTTTTATTTATAACAGGATGTAACATTAGCATTTGCAGAGCTAACAAAACAAGCCAACCCACATGAACTGGCTTTGCAGAGTGTATATCAACTGAGGGCTAAGCTTAGCCGAAATGAAAGCTGGTTAACCAGATAGCTAGCCTTAGCTAAAACTAAACCTAAATTTACTACATGTGTTTGTTTTTTTATAGCGATATCTGTAATTTAAAAATGATTGATTTTGATGAACTAACATCTTGATAAATCCTTTTTTCATCGTTAACTAATTTAGGCTGTAGTAAAATCCAGTCATGATGGTGAAAAAATAGCAGCTAAACTCTAAAAGTAAACGCTAAAAGTAAATGGCTTACTTCCATCTGAGCTTTGACTCTACTGGTTGGCTATTCATGTGATGTAATGTGGTCTGGCACCTGTTAAAAACACATATTTTAATGTATTAAATATTGTGTTGTATGTCTTGTGTTAATCAAGTTTATTTTGTTAGACAAACTACCTAAAAGGGACCAGAACACTGAAAGAACACTGCTTTGTTTAGGTATTATGTTAGGAAAGAGCATAAAATGAAAGGCATTACAACCTTTGTATTAATTTCTTACACACTTTACCATTAATAAAGTTATTAGTTACAGTTGTAAATTCTATACGCTATAAAGGGTTCTTTAAAGTGGTATCTGAAGACTTATTTACATTCAAACTTTAAGGTCCAGTTTTTATGTGAATACCTGAAAAGAGTGAGCGGAACACAGACGAGCAGTTAAGACTTTGAGTGCTAGATGGGAGGTATGGCATGTCCATTAGGCTACAAGTAACAAGTCTGTTTAGAGTCACAGTTCTCTCTCTTTCAAGACTTGTTTGTCAGGCTCTCTGCAAAATCACATTCCAACCAATTGAAATTAACCTCAGTGGTTCTGTATTAACTTAATTACAATACATGAGGTGCACTTAATTAGTTGAATGCCGTTCGTATTTCCTGGGAGTCCGATGTTGTCTCAGTTTTTATTTGGAGCTGCTGACATCCAGGTCAGATAATGTGACCTTTTGACTCTTTCCATCCACTCTCTCCAAAGGTCAGGCAGATTAAAAGAAAGGCGTATCCAGGAGCAGCAGCGCAAACAGGATGTCTTGAGCCACAGACATAGACATCATAGATCAATACAACTCGATCATTGAAGTGAGCAGGTTGGCAGAGGTGTGTAGCAGAGCTGTAATGTGCTGTAATGTACTGTAATGTGGGTTGTATGTAGCCAAGAGGAGTAGACATACTGTATGTCTGCAATGACACTCTGTCTTGTTGTCACTATGCTGTCTGGTTGGCAAGAAAACTAGATATTCCCCATTGTGGCATGGTGCTGGTTGTTCTTGTCTGTATTTACTTTAATATACAGTATGTCAATGTATTTGTTCGGTTTGTGTGTGTGTACCCAAAATGTAGGCTATGAAGGCATGCCTGGGTTTATGTTCACGCGTGAACGTGTGTGCAAATCACTGTATCACCCTCAGTGCATGCCTGTGCATGAGTGTTTGTACTGTATCTATGCTTTCATGTGCCTGAAAGTTGACACGAGCTGTGGCCTGCTGGTTGCTATATATACTTTCAAACCCAGCAGTCTGAAATAGTCATCACGTTTGGACAGAGGAGTTGTTTTGCTGGAAACACAGACCTTACTATAGAATCACTGACCATCACAGTCAGATCTGAAACTCTTCTAGTTAGCCTTTGATCCCAAGTGTGTATTTGTATGAAAAAGCTTTGTAGCTGTGTATGTGTTGTAATTGCCTTTTGTTAGCTTGCCATGCAGAGCCATGTTCCAGTGCAGGTGAAGTCCATAGGACTGGTGTGCTGCAAGTAGTGCTGTCACCACCACCACCGCCATGCCTGTTTGTGCGCACACGTGTGCTTAAAGCCAGTTAATGTGTGTATGTGTGTGCATCTATACAAAACGGACTGTGTGCGTGAAGCAGACTATGAGCAGAGCCATAATAAAGATGAATTTCAGACATCAGCTGTCTGTGGCAAGGAATAAGGTTGGTCACAAACTCTCTGACTGATCCCCCTCTCCCTCTCACACTCTCTCTTCCTGGCATGCATTTCGCAGTCAAGCAGGCTGAGACCAGTTTTTGCTTATCACCCTCAAGCCTATTTATCGTAGCCACTGCATTCACCACCATGGCTGCCAACATCATCATCATCTTTTTGATCATCAATATGATACTGAGAACAGTGCCTCTGCTGTTTTCATCTTTGTCGTACAGTATATTCCTTCGTTATAGTTACAACTAAACATTACACTACATTCATTAGACCTGTTTCCAGCCACTTTAATCACCATTTTTCATTTTGTAATCTCAGTTTAGGCCGGTCCTATTTGCGTCAGTTCAAAGAAAATGGAGACAAATTGCCTCGCCACTCAAATGAGTAAATGTTGTTTGCCTGGAGATCTAACCTCAGTGGTGAGGATGCACTCTTTGAATACCACAAATCTAAGCATGATAAGTGGAAATGTGGGCTATCTTTCTGACAGATATCACTTGACAACAGTTCTATTAGCATCTCCAGGCACAGCATAGACAAGAGACCGCTGGAAAAGGACAACGACTAAGCAAAAGAGGAAGGAAGTGGGGAGAAAGTTGCTGGGGTGAAAAACCAATGGTGACCTCATTGGAGAGACATGTGACCTATCCAGAATAAAGGAAGTGACACATCAGAGAGAGAAAGTCATCATATCACACTGGTTCCTCTGTGTGCTTTCAGCCAGACACAACTGGTTTGATCCAGCAGTTCTTCTCCACCAACAGCAGCAGCAGCAGCAGCAGCAGCAGCGTGGCATGAGGAAGAGTAACTGGCCCAAACAGGCTCTGACTGCGCACATGAACAATATCAGTTATTGTTGTCTGTCCGTAACGAAATGTCGAGTACAAGGCAGGGCAGGACCTGAGGGCTGGTGGTGGGGAAGCTGACCGACCAAACTTGAACAATGGAGTTACTGTGACAAGGGAGAAAAGACCTCAGATATGACCAGAAGTATAATTTTCATTAAAATAAAGTATTTATAATGAAATTTTATATCTTTTCCATCATTCCTATGACTTCCCCTCAGCCACATGCTCCACGATCTGCATCAAATAACTGAGAGGAGTTTAAAAAAAAGAGCAGAGATAATTTTACCTTAAATTGCACTCCAGTACACCCAGCCCTTTCTCTCTCTTAACTCAGTGTTAAACTGCTGATGGTACCTTGAACATCGTTACCAAGAAGTATTTATTCTGAGTTAATGTGATCTTTTTATATGCCACATGCTTTGTAGGTCATATAGTTTGCAGTCAAACACCTGTTGCTACAGATCGGCAGGCGTGGAGAACAACAGAGGGAACCACATGCAGAGGGTGGTCTTAGTAGCAGTACAGTTAGCTGTGTGGGTGTTATTTTAATAATAACCAATAATTCACCTGTAATGGGGAACAAATGCATTTCCTGTCTCTTTATTAGGTGTATGTTGTTTAATGAATGATTTCAGTCATCCTCCAACATGAATCACACCTGAACATGCCTGAGAATCAGAAAAATGTTACTCAGGGCGACAAAATAACTGAAAAAGATTTTGGACACAAGATGATAAATGCAACAAGGTTAAAACAGGTTTACTTGTGGGAATGAAGAGTATTCAATTGGCTCCTTCTGTGCTATCAGTGCAAACAGCCTTGACATCAGCCTAAAGATCGCTTCATACGTCTTTCTTTAAAGAGTCTTGAATTTTAAAAAAAAACATGTTCAGAGCTAGTTCTCTAGTGGATTATCAAGATGTCTTCTTACTGTAACAGGGCATAATACTGAAGATGACAGTTAACATTCACCTCGCAAACCATTCATATCACATATCCAGTTTGCTGTGAAAAGAAGCTGGAAGCAGCCGAGCACATGGTGAGCAGAGGGCAAACTGGTCAGAAGACGATTGCACAGATGTGTGTCACACATTCCTCTCTCTCTGCTCAGCTCACAGTGACGATGAAGGAAGCTCTTTGCAGCACTCGCAGCTGCAGCTCCGCTTATTTGGAGGGAAAAGAGACCGACTGCCAAATACTGACTCAGTTAGATGAAATGAGAGAAGCCTTTTAGTCTCCTTTTTTTCTGGCTGCCGCTCCAAATGATTAAAATGCGTCACAGAACTGGAGCAGACCGGACCGGGCTGTCCTTGTCCTAAAGTGACTCTTGCAGAAAATAGGTGGGGACAGAGAAGCAAAGCCAGCCTGTTTTGAGGAATTTAGTTATCCAGTTATGACTTCACACACCAGAGAAGGTAATAGATCAAAAAGAGAGACAAAGTGACTGAGAAGACACAACTTAACTACTAAAAGTAGTTACTGCAGTTTAAAAGTAAAAAACAAGTCAGATACTCATTTTTTCTGATTTGTACCATGTGGATGTGTATGTGTGTTACAACAAAACTACAACACAGTTTACAAGAGTGAAAAAAGAAACAAACTGAATGGTTTTTAAGAAGAAGAGTTGATGCGATTGAGAAGAAACTGAAACGGGACAGATAAACTGAATAGACAGGACATCCTACAACATCACCACATTGACAGATAAGGAAAAAAAAAAGTTGTGTTGTGTTGTGTTTTGATACGTCTCAGAAAGTTCCAGAGAGTAGTTCAGTCTCTGCCTGACTAAACACCGCCTGCTTCTACAGCCCTCTGTCTCCACTGCTCAGTGTTTGCCAAAACTCACAGGCCTGACAGAACGACTCAGCCAAATCTTCTCACATCATCTCAAATGACAATTAGCAAGAAAGTGACGCAGGGCTTTTATAGAAATTTTGACTTCTTGTTGTTGTCCTGTTACTGACAAGCAGTAACTTTCAGAGAAAATACATTGTGGTAATACATCTCAAAAGCAATAAAGAAGATGCTTGAAAATTTTGCGCAAGAGCAACAGTTGGATAAAGAATTATAACTTGCTGCAGGTCATTTATCTGTTGTGTGCTCTGTTTTGCTCTCTGTTGTCACAGAGCCAACTCAAATCCCATCAATCCTTTCAGCAGCTCCCACTTTGTTATGATTAACATCTTTTGTGGCTTTCATCTAATTGTCATTTGGACTCAACCACGAGTGTTGCTAGGGGACAATTTGGACGCACAGCTCAGCTTTAGAATGATGATGCGTGTGTGTGTGTGTGTGTGTGTGTGTGTGTGTGTGTGTGTGTGTGTGTGTGTGTGTGTGTGTGTGTGTGTGT
>JBBPCS010049494.1:0-19081 GCA_037974645.1 Hollardia meadi
GGGGGGGGGGGGGGGGGGGGGGGGGGGGGGTGACACATCTGTGAAGTCACTCTCAGCCACACACGCAAATTGAAATTTTTTTTTTTTTTTTACCACTTCCTCAAACCATAACCTCAATTTTTACCTTTTGCACTTAACCCTTAACGTAATAGTCTGACTTTTTGACCTGATGATGGAGCAAGAAAGAAAGGTCAGGTGGTCACCGAAATCAGTAGGAGCCTGGAAACCCATGAACATCCACAGTTAGTTTAAAAGGAATATTTCAACATTTCAGGAAATATGCCTGTATGCTGTCTTGCCAAGAGTAAAATAAGAAGATTGATGCTATTTCGTGTCTCTCGTAATCTCATATAACTCTACTACAGAGAGCAAATAAGATTTCCCAAAATGTCCAACTTCCCTTAATGGGTGTTTAACTAGCTCCCTACTTGGACTGACCTGCATCTGATCTCTTTATTTAGTCTGTGGTAATAGTGAGCGTAACTTTCAGCATCTTACAATGCCAGTGTATCACCACAGGTTGGCCAATTTCCTTACAATTTTGCTGTAATTTGTCTTCTTCCACTTTGTTTCACAATTCTTTTGTAATACGTACCTTAAACCTGAAATAAGCTGACTGCCTTTTGACCACTCAGGGGCAGCAAAAACAACACTGTAAACACAACACTGACGCATTACCAGCTTTAAGTTGATGTGGTGAACCTGTTAGCAAACAGATGCCTATTTACACCTCCAGCAGTTATGGAGCAATGTTATCATTCATTTGGAGTCATGTGCCTGGCCACCTGGTAAATGTGAGCCCAATATTCACTCTCTTTTAGCTGTGTTTTTGGTCTCTACCATTGACTGTAGGCGAGAGCTCCCCAAAAGTGAAGCCAAAACATCTCGATCGCCCCCTGGTGGTGGGCTGCAGTATAGGTCATAAACCCCTCCTCCTCAATGATATCAGGTAGGACATGGGCCAAACTAAAAACTCACCAAGTACACCTCAAATAATTTTTTCCCAAAGATGGTTTCTGTCATTTTAGGTAGTTCTTATCATGCCGATGTATGTTCAAGTGTTTGTTTTTCTGATCAGTTTGGTTTTAATTAGTTATTTAATGCTTTAAAAACGCTACTGCGCAGTCTCTTGCTCCGAATGACATCAGCAGCGCAATATATGGCAGCGCTCGTATCCAGGATATTTTGGCTTCACTATTGTACAATGGGAGGAAGTGGAGACACATCATCCATCTTTATTCATGTCATTGTCTCTACTCCTGAGGAATATACTGTATCTGGCTCTCTAGCTGCTCAATGCTGCTCCGTCTTCGTCATCTTGCTACCGTGTCGATTTGCTGTTTGGTGCTGAGAAAGTAGTGTACAGTGGGTTTTTAGAGCTTATTCACTGAAGATGAAATCAACGCTATAAGAGCGGTGAGAGTGAACTAAAATAGTTAAGTCGCAGATGGCTAAACAATGAGCTGAAAATGACTATAAAGCTCCATAAAGCCAAGGGGAGCTGCATATTCCAGTGATAGTTCCCTGTAATGTCATCAATATGTGCGACCCCTTTTACATTATTTGTTGTCATTCTAAAAAATATTGATTATTTCAGCTTTAAACATTCATGCTAATGATAATTCACATGAGAGAATATTAATGGGTCTTGTTGAGTAATCCTCAGCCCACGCTACAGTTTTCTGTGGTGTCATTCAGTGAGTGTTTATGCATGGACATGTGTCAGTAACTATTAAAACTCTGTTTGTAACCGATGAAAATACTGACGAAGAATGAAGGTGTGGTGGAGTGGAGAGGAGTGACATCATCCCCTTAAACTTAATAGATTCAATCTGGCAGCAATTCCCCCCACATAAGCTACACAAACCCCTCCGCCCTTCTGTGAAAGAAACATTATACTATAGTCAAATTCTTTAGTTGTCTCTCATCGCAGGCCCAAAAATAGAGGCTCTTTTGTTGAAAAGTTCCCCGCAGTGCAACACCACTTCAGGAAGCTGAGGGTGTCAAACGTTGTGGGTTTGTGGCCCCCCGTGTTGACCCAGCTTAGAACCGGGAGATCACAGTGAGGCCATGGTGTGTATGAAGATTAAGGCTGATGAATAATGAAGAGGACAGAAGAGCGAGTGAGAGCAAATAGATTTGCTGTGACTGCCTCGCTCCCTGACATCATATTTGGCCACCGACTGTCGGCTTTCTGGCTACTCTGGCAAATATTTCCTCTCTTTTCCACAGTTGAGCATTTTTGCCTGGTTTCTTTTCCACAGGTCTCTGTTACTTGATTTCTGTGTAAAAACAGACACGGAGAGAGAAGGAAAATGGGACAACTGATTTAATGTGCACCTTTGTAATGACTCATGCATGTTTGTTTTTTCTTTCCCTGAAGGGTAAATTTTATTCATCTTATATTTGATATACAAATGCCAGCAGCCAGATAAGGAAAATTTCCAAATCGTTCGAAATTTTGCAAGACCGTATGACTCCTAAGCAGAGGGAAAGTTACCAGACACGGCACACGTAACACGCACAAAACAACACAGATGTTGGGCGTGGGGCAGAAATTAAGACACATGAAAGGAAGTGACAAATCCAAGACCAAATATGCTTCCGTCTCTTTCCACCGTTTACCAAAGGCTTCTGGATCGAGCCTGCCGCCTCCTGTCCAAACAGTCGGCTTCCTTTGCACTGAGGTGCTGACTGATGTGGTGGGCTCTGCTCCGATCACAGCCGTGTCCCCGGCTCCTGGGCATATTTCAAATGACCTCATGGAATGGCCATTCTGAGCTATTTCCCACACTGCAACTCTCCCTTTAGAGCGGGGTTTTACTTGCCAGTTAAGATCTGGATTATTGTATCAACATTTGGTTTTAATTTGTTGAAAGAGGGTGGATTTGTCAAAGAAATGCAATGTAAGCAGCCCCCTGTGTACACTACCCACTACAAATGCCAAAAGGGGCTTAGGAATGGCCTGAGCCTCCATCCTCTAAATTACAGACTTGCAAGGCCAGGAATACTCTCTAAAGGAAGTGCCTGGCAAGACAGAAAAAGAGGGTCTCATTGTGGGAACTGGTGGGTGCTGTGGCAGTGACCCACATCCTCTTACTCCCACCCCCTCTGCCCTGTAGGCTGCAGCCATCCCACATGACCTGACTACCACAGAGATTTTGATTACCCATCTTCCACCCCCTCCTCTTCACCATCTTTGTTTTGATGTGACCCAACCACGGGCCAGCTTTGATTCCCATTATTTTCCATTCATCAGTACAGCTATTGGTGGCAGTGAGAGACAATGAATCACCCTTAAGGAATTCACCTCAGGGACAGGACCGGAGGAAAACATTACTTTGAAAGATGAAAAAACCCATTAAAATCACACCATAAACTCTGGGGTCAAGTGGTCTGAACTGGCCTCAGGGTTGTTACAACAGTTAGTCACCATGAGTCTGCTAACGGCCACACGGCATCGTCAGTGTCGTTGATTTCAGTGGAACAATTACTCTAATGTGCACAGGAACTTTCACTTTTACGTAATCGGCATACTGGTAAAACATCATGTTAAGGATTGTACAGTCATTTCCTCTATAGCACTACAATGCTGCCAGTCCATGACTAAGACGTCTGGGCAGCTCTTGAAATGATAAACAATTTAAACAGCCATTTGTCTATGGTGCAAGTATTTAACCTCTTCAGCACGTGAAGCACATCTATTATACGTTCACTAAAAGATTATTGTGAAGCTGAGAAGAACGTTATTATTAACTTTAAATTTACACAACCAGCAGACATGGAGCAAATTAGCATTCATTTGGAGTCGTATTTCTTTCCAACTGACAAAATATAAGTGAGATATTCACTCTCCTATTCTCTCCACCAACTCCACCAAAGGGGAATATCTGTCTCTTTTGCTGCTAAACGCTCCACTATGTTCACCTGGGGGTCCACTGGTGGGCCTCAGAGCATCCTCTAGTGGGCTTTGTAATTTATACAGGTTATTTGTATATCTAAAGGTGCTCAAGAATTCACATAAATAAATTTTTTTTTAAAAAGCCAAATTAAAATGCATAATTCTAACGACCAGTTACATTTGAATATCACTATATCACAATGAACTTAAGGATGCTAAAAATTCTTTGTACGTTTAAGGGGAACAGCAGAGTGAGGCTTCTTCACTACAAGCAATTGCTTTTACATTAAATATAGTAATTTGATCCATTGAAGATCAGTATTTATCAGTGCATCTTGGAGATCCCATAATGAAATTACAACACTCTTGTAATTCTTGTCATTTATTTGTTGTGTTCTTGTTATCACAACACACTTAGTCTTTTCTAACGTAAGGGGAAATTAGGAAATTTTTGGAGGAAACTAGAGTTCGAGGGGTTAAATGTGATTACCTAAACCATTATTCACAAAAACCACTAAATAGAATTTCAAAATACTGGGGCAAACCAAACAAACAAGGCAGGTCATGACTTGAGCGATCAATTATTTTGTGGTTCAAATGACACAACAATGAAATTACAGCCAGACATTTCTCACAGCAAAACACGTATACCAGGTTATGAAATATTTGAACTTTCTCTCCTTCCATCCTGGTGAATACTTTGTGCACACAGCCTGGCACAAGGTTACGTGTGGATGAATCACAGTGGCCATACAGCACTCTCCCCTGTGTCTGACTGAACTATTGGTATGTTTGTAACACTGAACCGTGAGAGTGCATGTGGAGAAGTCATCTTTAAATATACACTGTAATCATGTTATCTTGTCACGTCATGATTTGTTGATGCCATCACATTTTACACAAACCTCTGAGTCACTGTGTGTTATAACTGTATTTGGCTGTGTGTCCGGGCATGTATAGGCCTGCATGTTGTCAAAGTGTGACTGTAAATTGTGTGAAGCAGAAATGCAGGAAGCCCTGAAGACTGTCTGGTGTGTGGGGAAGATTCCATGATGCATGAGGAGGAAATCCATGATCAAACCCTTTCCCATCCACCCGATGTGAGATAACATGTCGGTGTTATTCGGATGTTGAATAACGCCGGCATGTTTAAAGTTTGTTCATTTTGTTGGGAAGATATGTGATGATAAACGCTAGTTTTACCATTTCATGAGGAAAACAAAATTTGAACAATGCATTAACAACACAAGGACACTGAAGAGCAGGAGGTACTTGGTAGGCCTAAGTAAAGAAATAGTTCAACATTTTGGGGAATAGGCCTATGTCTATGCATTTACTGGCGGAGGGTTAGATGATGAGATTAATTCCACTTTCATATGCCCATTTAGTATAAAGTACAGTATTTTTTGTACAGATTAGAAAAACGAAATATAGTGTTTTTAGGTGTTGGTAGACAAGATTTATTACCATTGGCAATAGCCAAGTTAGCTGTTTCCCCGTTTTCTGTCTTGGCTGCTTACTGTAGCCTTATAAAATACATGAGTGAGATTTATCTTATCATTTAATTCTCTGCCAGAAATATAAGCATATTTCCCAAAATGTCAAACTATTCCTTTAATATTTTAATGAAATTTAGCAGAAAGAGAGAGATAACAGAGATACAGATGTAGATAAAGGAGAGAGCACACTCATAGTAAATTATGGCATTAATTTAGCCCACCCTATAGAACTGTAACGTTCTGCATATATTCAGTGGAGTAAAGCTACACGTCAGTCTTATGATTTATTTAAATTCTCTCTGTTCATACTCGTTAGGGTTTACTGCTATTGTGAAGGACAAATTAGGTATTATAAAAGAAAAGTGCTGACACACAAAGAAAATTAGCTAGAAATCTGTTTATTTATTTATATTAAAAAAATCAGTAAAGGATCCTTGAATTAAAGCACAACCATGTTATAGATCTGCACCTACTCAACAGAGATCAATTAAAGGATATATTGCAATCTGTTGGATAATAAGCAGACAAACTGCTCAGATGTGAGAACCATTCAGCCTGGCTCGCTATCAGATCAGACATACTTTGGTCTCACTACAAGGCGATAGGTGTACTGGTCATCAGGACAGGGATAGGCAACAACGTGGGTCCCATTCACAGTGATACGAGCCAGGTTGTCCTTGAAGTCCTGAACCTGACAGATGTACTTGCCTTGGCACATAAGCAGGAATCGGTTACGAAAGAGGACTTTGGTCTGGGAGAACTGGTTTTGAGAAGTCAGCCTTGCCATAGGGAGCGACTCACACTTCAAACCTTTGTTTGAACATTCCTCTTGCCTCGTGAAGACAATTGCTTCCCAGTTAATCTTATTGTCCTGGAAGATTAGACTGTTGTGGACTGGTGTGCTGAACAACTTAGTTATGGGTTGGCTGTATGGACTGGGAGTGGGATGAAGATAACGACCATAGTTATAGTCATAACGATTTCTCCTGTTGTATGAAGGATAGTGGATGCGGACTGGATCTGCAACTTTCTTTGAGGGGTCAATTGCAGTGCTCCATGGCTCAGCAGTGTAGATCCTGGGCTGGTAATTATCAACTTCTTTGTTGAACTTTGGGCTTGACAGAAGTTTGCTGAATAGCAGCACATTAAACTGGAATGCTTTCAACATGTTTTCACGATACATATTCATATGAGTGTTGTAGAGTGAAGAGTTGGTCTCCAGTTCATACAGTTTCTCAGCGGGGATCATAGGGAAACGAATGTGAGTCAACAGGTCAATCTGGGTTTCAAAACTGGTGGAGTTGCCCTTGTCCACGATCCAGCTCTCCACAGTCTGAAGCAGAAAATATTCATCCGGCACCACCAGGTCGGAGCGGGATAGAAGAGCTCCAAGGAGCTTAACGGAGAGTCTGGTCCAAGCAGGGGACCTGGTCAGACTCTGGTAGTTCCAGGCCAGATACTGAATACAGTTCTCCTGGAGGACTAAGTCCCCAGTCTTCTCTGCATATTCGTGAAGGGACACCTGCGTGTGAAACAAAGAGTCCTCTGGCAGAATTTCATTGAAGAGCCGGCCTGTGTCCTCCATTAGCTGCTTCACCCCAAACTTGGAAGCCATCCAGTGAAGGCACTGCACAGTGGAGAAGGTCACATCCAGCTTGCGCGTGTACATGTACCTATCAAGAACCAGATTGTAGAACATTTATTAGATTTTTTTCATGTTTTCTGGTGATTTTCATTCTATTTAGGTGATATTAAATGAATTCCGTATCGTAAATCCTACCACGAGTCATAGTAGTTTCAGTATACCTGATGAAAGAGGTGAAATGTTGTTGGCAAGACTTGCTGATGCTGACCGCGATGCTAGTGGTCTCCTCTGAAGCATTGAAGAGTGGGAATTGTGAGAGGATCATTTTGTGCGCACAAATCGTTGTCTCAGTCATCTCGGGGGTCCCATCCTCCTGTTGGTTTCCAGTCTCACTCTGGACCAGGATCAGGAAGTCACAGCCATTCCCGCTGTCAAAGATTTGGCCGAGCTTATCAGATAGACCGATGCTGTGGTCCAGCGAGTGCGTAGAATCAGTCATATTTGCGCCTGGAATCACAAATCATTGGAATGAACATTTGATAGATAATAAAGGGTAATGGGCACCGATCGCACAGGATCGACTTTATTTTTACTCGAATCATGTCCTCTCTGTGCCATTACATTTCAGATCATGCAGCCAAATAGATCCAGATGCTATGAGATAAAATTAATGGAAATTCATTTGTTAATTGTTGTGGCACGAACGCAATAAACAGTGACCTTTTTGTTGGTCACATTTGTGGTTAAATCTCAAATCACAACTCCTCACGAATTACAATAACTGCACTACTGCCCTCTGGTGGGGGATAATTGGAAGTAGAGTGCCCCTTCTCTGTAGTCCTTCCTGCTGCTCAGGCTTTTTTGGGTTTTTTTTTTTGTTGTTGTTGTTTGCAAACATGAGTGTAGGATATTAACCAAGGCCATGACAGCAGAAAGGTTATACAAACATACAGATTAACTACTGCACAGTCTGTATGGAGTGGGGGTAGACAGAATACATTTGTGAAGGCATATACGGTAAATTGTAAGCATTTTAGTCGTTTTCACACGAATGACATATGGTTCGGATGACTCACTGAGCCGGTAAAATTTCAATGCACGTCCAGCAACATGGAGATGTAGCAGGAGCCACAGAGTGCATATGTTTCGATTTGTGAGCATTTCCAACCACCACTGTAGGACTCTGACAAAGACAGAAGAAGACAAAGAAGAAGCAACGTGAGAAATATGTTAATTCTCTTAAACAACATAAGATTGTGCTATGAATGATTTTGAGCACCAAGAGTAGAGCTATAATATTGTTTTTGGTCTTTTTGCATATAAATCAATACGTACTGCTTTAATGGGTGAACATAGAAGAAACTTTAGCTTTTGCCTGTACTGCAATTTATTTTCATATCTATTCAAATTGAAAGTGACTATACTAAATCTGTGCATTGGAAATTAAAGGTCAAAGGCAAAATATGCCAAATCCATACATAAAACAAAACCATTACCTTCTGGTTATAAAATGCTGTCGTCCTCAAATGAGCTTCTCTCCTCTGAAGTCTGTGACACAAATGTCACTCCTTTTTAAGTCCTGCTGAAAATGGCGTGGGTTGAATGGATAGGCCCATTTCTCCAATCTTGCTGTTTTCCCCAAGTTTCGTTTCACATTAAAAGCAGAAAATCGGGGTGTTGCACAACAGTGTTTGGTCGCAACTTGTTTGAAGTTAATGTCTGATCCTTGTTGAACTAGTTCAGTAGAGACAGCCAAATGTGAATTAAATGGAAAGACTCAAAAAATAGGAATCAATGTTTTACTGAAGTCATCCCACCAAAAACATTACATACAATATAATTAAATTTTCATCAAAGGGTCCTTCAAACAATTCTAGGTTTTATGAAGAATAAAACAGGTCTTTATTTATTCCACTGAAAATAACATGTCTGGTGTGTACAGAATGTTGTTGGAGCAAAGGTGAAAAAAACTTGCACCTTTTGAGAGTGCACAGTATGTGCATGAAAATGTATGCTTTAGGAAGGGAAAAAAAAAATCACAGTTTCATAAATCAATCTTTTGTACATTCATTATAAGAAAAGGCTACAGTGCTGTTGAGGGTCACATTTGTCCATGGAAGGAGATGATCCACCACGTGACATGCTGGCATTGTCTGTTTCGACTAGCACTTTCTCAAAACAGGACCATATTTTACAGTCTCAGCCCACAGTTGTTCCATTTACACTGAAAATGATCCTTTAAAGGTTGGAGTTGTGTCTTTTACAACCTGAATGATGAAAAAGCGGGTACAGTTGCTCTAACAGTGACTGGATTGTAAACAATATAGATCAACAGTGCATTGGCCTCAAGAGCAAGTCTCTCTCTCTCAGTCTATATGAACTCTAAGCCCTCATATTTTACATCCCCAATCTTGGTTTCAGGCAAAAGGATGCGTCCGTCAAGTGTGAAGGCCATGATGTATGTAGCGATCTTTCCGGCATCTTCCTCTGACTTGAGAGCCAGAATGATCTGGTCGTCTGTGTTGGGGACAAACTTGAAGGAGGAGAAGCCGTGAGTGGGGATGAGAGGACCCACTCGGCTTACGATGATGTCTTTGAAATCTGGCGAGCAGCTAAGGACCAGGTTTGTGCCACGACGCTCATCTGCTGTCTCCTCATAACGCTCCTTGCTGGCGCGTCGAGGGAGGAAAAACCAGCGCTGCAGGGTGTCGCTCCACGCAGCTGACTCATGGATAAGATACCCTGCAGAGATTCAGAGGAATACGGTAAAGATTAAGCAAAGGGAAAGAAAAGGAAGCGATCATGATCGAGACTGATCAAAAATCCTCACCTGGAGGCCCTATCCCTGCAGCAGACTTCAGAGATTCGTACTTGGGAACCCAGTTCTCATGTTGTACATCCCCTTTGTAGCCCACTATTTTCACCCACTCTGGATTGTTGTTGACGAACTCGCCTTCAGTGGTGGTCCACTCTTTCCCCAGACCGCCGATGCACAGGTGCTTGTCCTTCACTGCCATCCACTCAGCTTTGAACCCTATCAACAGAAAGTAGGAATTAAACACAAACAAAAATACTCCATTTCAAGTAAGAGATCTGCATTTAAAAATCTGCTTAGAGCACAAAAGTAGTATTATTTCACTGTTGTAGCTGGTTGAGGTGGAAGTTGTTTCAACTACTTTATATACTGTTAAATATTGTAGGCAAGTGGTTCCCAAAGTAGTGGTTTGGCCCCTTCAAAGGGTCAAATTTCATGTTTTGGACTTATTATCATTATATCATTTTTTGGAATCACTTATTAAAATGAAACCATAAAAAGAAGCAAAGTTGCGAACAACTCATAAACATCTGAAACGTGACAAAGAACTCCATATGGGTTTGTGGTGGCGTCATAAGTCTAAAAGGTTGACGACAAATATTTTTTTAATTTTAAATCTGAAAATCTTACTGTATCTAGGGTTAGAGTTAGAGTTAGAGTTAGAAGAGAGAAGAGAACCCTAATGCTGAAAAATGCATTGGGATAAAAACTGCAGTATTTCCATCTGAAATGTGAGGGAGTAGAAGTATAAAGTAGCATAAAATGGAAATACTATGTAAGATATTGAATTGCATATATGAGACCAGGGTTATGCTGACCTTTGGCAACGTTGCCGTCACCGTCAGTTAAGATCACCCAGGGCACAGCCTTGTCACCATCAATGTGGTAGACAATGCCTGTTCTGTCATCGACGCTGTAGAGCTTCCCATTGAACACCACCAGCTCAGACAGCTCCATACCCCTGCCTTTCTCCGACAGGTGGCTTTCCAGCACCACCTTGTCCGCATCCCATTCAACTGCTACCGTGTCACCACTTTGGGACACCAACAGGTACCCGCGCCGCATGTAGCTGAACCACGTCAGCTTCTTGTCACTGCGAGAGCTTGTGTCCAGGTCGGCGATGACCCCAATGCGGTAGCGGGTGCCCTGCGGCGTGTGCTCAGGCGGACTGAGGGGGTAGGTGTCATTGTACTGGGAATGGGACTGCTGGGCGTTGATGTGAGTGGGTCTCCAGCTGTGTGAGCTGTACGAGTGGGATCGCATGCCCGAACTCAAGTGCATGAGGAGCACCAGTAGCAAGCCCAGGGAGATGGCCACTACCACGATGGGCTTCCACTTAAGGCGGAAACGAGGGTCAGTGGCGTTGGCCATGGAAGCCAACAAAGGGAGGCCTCCGACAGAGATATGCAGATTGTTCATAGGCTCATTCTGTTCCAGTTGAGTGAAGTCTGGGGGAGCTGGCATGGAGGATGGAGGCCTGGAGAGACCTGAAGAAAAATAAAGAGATGGTAAGTACACTTGTACAACACAAAACAGGGCTGTCACAAAGAAAAGATACGGCCTCAACTGTGTTTAGTCATAAACTGATTGACTGTTTGATCAAGTGATGGGTTGAAGTTTATACTAGTCTACAATATCTACAAGTATTAAGTTTTGTTCTCCTGTTAACACAAACAGCGAATCAATTTCTGTTTGTCTTAAAAATATGTCAAAAAATCATTGTTTCTTAGAAAGCAAATTCACAGTTTTAAAGACACAACAAGAGTACATTTTTCAAGTTCTAATCATAGATTTAGAAAAAGAACTAGATACCAGACGCAAAGATGGCACCTATTGAATCCAATGAGAATTGCTCGCCTGGCGCATACGGCAATGAAGTTTTCTAGCTTCTGGGTTTACTTCCTGGTTATGCGGCCCATTGAATATGCACAGTAGTGTTTCGCCCGCTGCCCCAGCTCACGAGTTCCCGCTTGGCCCATAGACTTTACATTGTGATGATGTCAGAGATTTTTTAAATCTCTTTTCTTGGTTCAGGGGAAGTTTAACAAATATGAAACCTCCAAGGATGAAAAATTCCTCATAGAAAGAGTCATAATTGACCTTGTTTGCAGTTCGAGGTGTCCTGTCAACAGTTTTACAGACGTCTCTTTTATAATGGTGGTCTATGGGGAAAATGCATTTTGGGCCGCAGGGGAATTTTTAGCTGCAATATCGCGAGTGGCCACTGGAAAAAATTGGAAGCGAGACTGAGCGCTCTCATTGTATCCAGTTCTATGATACATTCATGGTTCTAATCCTGTGATTTGGGGTGATTAGCTAACCCTGGCCATTATATAAAACCTCACTTGAATGTTAGCTACTGAGTAGCTAACATAACAATCTTGTAAGCCTTCTTTCTTCTTCTATAACCCAGTATCGAAAAAAGGTGGGACGCTGTGTAAAACTTAAATAAAAACAGAATGCAATCATTTGGAAAATGGACTGTGTTTACTGGCAACAGTTTTACAAAGTGTCCTCAAGCCCATGTAGTAATAACCTTAATACAACCGTGCGTTTCACAAAGTGGTGAACCTTGCCCCATCCTTGATTGTGAACAACTGAGTCCTTTCGAAGATGCCCCTTTCATACCCAATCCGGATATTATCACCCATTACCAATTAACCTGTTTACCTGTGGCATGTACCGAAAAGGTGTTTTTTGAGTATTCCACAACTGCCCCTGTCCCATCTTATTGGGAATGAGTTGCTGGCACCAAATTCAGAATAAGCATATATACAAAAATGTAGATGATGAGTTAAAAAAATTAAATGTCTTTGTATGGTTTTCAATTGTGTGTCAAAAAGGATTAGTAAATTATCACTCTCTTTTTTTCTTTATGTTTTACACAGCTTCCCAAACAGGTTGTACAAGTACGCCTCTCTGTGTTGTTTGTTTTGATCTAGACCTCCTGAAAATACAGCCTTTCCCCTCGTCTCTCTCTCTCTCTCTCCATTGTGCACATCTTGTCCTCGTCTTTCGCTCCCACTGTGTGTGTGTGTTTATTTTTTTTCTCAAATCTGTGTGACTGGTGCACTTGAGCGTGTGTTTGTGTCGTCTGTCCTCGTTTCAGGTCTCCATGGCGGAGAGGAGGTGATGTTGCTCAACGTCCTCCTTAATCCATATACTTCATTTACAATCTGTCTATAATTTTGTCATCCGAATTATCCATACTGTCATCAGTATGTTGGTCTATCCTGTACACACAACATCTATCGCATGTCTGTCCGTCCGTCCTGGGCGAGGGATCCCTCTTTTGTTGCCCTTTCTGGGGTTTCTTCCAATTTTCCCCTTTAAAGGGTTTTTGGGGAAGGTTTTCCGCATCGTAATCAAGAGTCTGAAGATAGAGGGTATTGTAGGCGGTACAGATTGTAAAGCACCTTGAGGCAGCCATATCTCTGTATGGCCTACGCTAAGCTAAAGATGCTTTTACTTCTGTTTCACTGTGATTTTAAAGTGAGAATATGTAACTTTGCATGCATGAACAGTAGTGGGTAATGGGCAATGCTATAAAACATAGCAAAAAATAGCAAAAGTGAAGAAGAGTCATAAAGTCAGCAAAACTGGCTTATTTAGTAAAAAGAATATCCAGCTAAAGTTTGCTAACATTAGCTAAGTGGTGGTGTATTTTATTGCTTATGAATTTAACTTATCATTTTTTCTTAAAAAGGAAGAGTGTGTTATTTCTTCTTTTAAAAGTTACGTAATCTCTCTTTAATATAGTAGTTTCTCCTCCAATACAAACCACAGGCTCATTTTTATCAGCAACAAGCCACAGTAAGTTCAAATGTACAGATAAAGCTAGAATATAATGCTTTAGATGTTACCTATAGAAAATAGTTGTTACACCTGTTTTGCCATGTAGGGAAATTACAAAACAAACAAGGTCTAAATGTTCCTTAACCTGGTAATACACTTCAAATTAAATTTGGCGGCTATCTGTAAAAGAAAAGTAAACTAAATGGAAATTTTGCAAACATATCTATGAACAGTGTAAGTTATCTGAAGTTTCTTTCAAACGTGACTCTGATCCAGCCTACACCATGACAGCACCAATGACATTGAGATCATACAACTCAATCTAATCCTACCCACATACCTTCCATAAGTAGACTGTGTTTGCCTAATCTTCAGTCCCAATGGTGGGTAGATCATTCAATTCAACCTATAATCTAAATGTTAGCTTAAACTCTGGCAAGAGCTCACACAAGTGAGTGTATGCCGGCCAGGTTAAACATTCGGCGACAAGAAGCAGGAAGTAGCCCGGCTTTAGGTTGGGTGAATATCAGATGGCCACCTTGTCAGCGTGGAGGCTGGGAGGAGCCCATTCAGTGATGGCAACTGTGAACAGGTAAATCAGGAAATACACGACCAGCAATGGGATGCAGCACATGCCACTGGAACTACAAGCATTGTCCTGACGTGTTAAATGTTAATGTTGAAAGGATTTGTCCACTTTAATTAAAAATCAATCACCAAACTTTGGGATAATCAATTAATCAAAATCTTTCACCATTTTGACATTTTAGAGATGACTCAGTTAATTATTTAATTAAAAGATCATCAAAAATAAGGAAAAATAATTGCTACACTTTTTCTCTACATGGCCTGTTCAGTTTATACCTCGAATGGTTTACTGATGAGCTGATGAACAGAAAGATAGTTACGAAGTAAGTAACTTCATATTCATAGAGCCTTTGAGAGCAGAAAGTGCTTCCTAAAAGAAGTAAGGCAAACAAACATAAATAAACAAATACAGACACAGAAAGAATAAAACACGAGTGAATAGAAAATTACACAAAGTCAAACAAGTGAGTCTTCCGCTGCTTTTTAAAAGGTACTTGCATTTAGCACATGAATGGAAATATTGCACAAGCTCATAATACAGATTTACATTATGTTGCCATAGCAGAAAGGGAAAACTGCATTCCTACACTGTCATACAAACTAATGTGAGCTTATGTGTCTGTGGTTCTCTGCACTTGAGGGATCACCACCAGGCTCCATAAGAGTAGAAAATGTGTGCCGCCTGCTCCCAACCAAAAATCCAGGTACCTCTAAAGTCGGCCTCAGGAGCGTCACACTCTGTGGCTTAAACGTGGCTGCGTTTTCTCTCGCAGGAGCTGAAAGCCTCTTTCATAAGAGGGCCCCGAGCCAAACAGCAGTCTATTATGGCAGCTTTATAATGATGTAAACTACCCTCTCTGGCACACGCCAACGAGTGGCTGAACTTTAAAAGGCTGCTTCTTTTTTTAAAAAAGCGACAGATTCGCATTTTAATAATTGAACAGGCTTACCCCTTCGTCTCCTCCTGCCAGAGCGCTGAACCTGTGTCATGAGGTTTACCTTTCCGTCCCCTGCAGCAGACCTCCACAATCACTTCTGAGCTCTCTACTGTCTTTCTGCACGCGGATTGTTTGCAGTGCAACCATGACTCAGGCTTGTTACAACTCTAGTGAACTTTAACTCCACTTCAAGGATTACAGATCCAGTCCAAAGGGGCAAACCGTGCAGGAGGCAGTCAATTAATTCATGAAGTTATCATTCATCACAGGGGCCTCTCAATAGCCAGGAACCAGAAAGTATTTGTAGAGCAATAAGTCTGTCTGCACAAACCTCCATCTTACATAACAGAGGGGTTTCTGTAGCATAATGTGACTGGACTGAGGCCAGAAATCAGTGCTGATTACCACAGCAGAGGTATTGCATAATCAACAGGGAAGCTATAGGATTGCAGTCTATGTTTTAATTGTAGGAACATCTGTTAATAACTGATTTAACTCCTTCTGGGCTTTAGTTGAAAAGGTTTCAAGGTGTTCAAGAAGTGAATTATTAATTCAACAAGCAGCTTCTGAGCTTCCCAAAATGGCAATCAAGGGTTTCAAATGTAAAACTATTACACAATGCAGGGTTGGGCAACATGACGGATAATATGACATTTTACATACAATTTGTACAGAGGTTGAGCAATGCTGCAAGACACATTGATATATGATTTTCAGGATTCTTACATTTCAATTTGATTGTATTTGAAGTATTTACTTCACTGGATTAGCTACAACACACACTGCTCATTTATTACTTTACATAAAAGTTTCTGAACTTAATCTTCAAAAATTTAGTATATCAGTATTGCAATCTATATATATGATTTTAATTTTATCTATATCGCCAACCAGTTATCCCCCCCCCCCCCCTATTCATCCTTTGGTCAATAATATCTCATAATTTGGTCCAGAAAAGAGTGGGGGAAAAAAAGCCCACCAGAATTTCCCAATATCAACATTTTTTGTTTTTGTCCAATCACAAGTCCAAAACACAAGGATAGTCAATTGACAACAGCATAAAACAGAGAAAGGGACATTTTTGGACATTGTGTGGAAAATGCAAATGTCAGCATCTCTGCTCATTGCCAAGCCACTCTGTGCCGCCATAAAGGATGACACCTGGGGAGGTGGGCTTCAAAGGAGACAGATCAATGGGGGGGCAGAGTGTGAGCTAGTCCATAAATAGTTCACTTATTGCTGTAAGGCACGTCAAGGCGCCCAAACAGATGTGTGTTACACTATGGACCTGATTTGACGTGGTTTTATCCAATGAGGAGCTGCTGTACTGATAAACAGATCCACAGCAGTGACATTTATGTGTTTCTCATTTAGTTGCAGACCACTGGGACCATCTCAAGAGGCCGTAAAGTGGTCCTGGGTCATTCCCAGTTGCATAATCCACTTAAACCCTAAACTTCAACAGCTTCATTAATCATATGCATTATTATAATTATGTGTAATTACTTTGGTATGGAAACATTGTATCTGCATGTGTGTGTGTGTGTGTGTGTGCAGTTGTATGTGTGTTAGCTCATGTCCCTATCCTGCCAGCAGCGCAGAGGTTAATAGATGCTATCAGAGATCGATGAAGTGGCCTGAAACGTTTCTGACTCGGCGGCCGCTCGTTTCGCTTCGTACTCACCCCGGATGTTAGATCTTTAGCTCACCGTCCGCTGCAGAAATCATTATTATTGTATCGCTTGTTCCTTCGGATCCTTTTCCTCCGCTCCCCGTTGACCAGACAGCCGATCATTACTTCCTGTATGCAGCGATGACGACGGCATCGTGCATCGCGTGCGCGCAGTGTGTCAAACGGTGCCTTCACGTGCCGTCAGAAATGCGAGAACTGCGAGCCGACACTCAAATTATTCCCGCATTGATTCAATTGTAAGACATTTTACGTGAAAATAAAACTAGTTCACTAAATTCTCTTTGTTTTGAAGTGGGCAAGCTGCACAGATAAGTATATCGTAAATTAGTTTTTCTCATAATAAAATATAATGAATAACATAATAATAAACTTAGATCTGCAAAGATAACAGTGCGTTTTATGCTTCTATTAACTTGTTTATGAAAATCTTCGAATGCTTTCACAAAATCAATGCTATATTATCAGTGATGGAAAGTAACTAAGTAAGCTACATTTACTCAAGTGCTGTACTTAAGTACAATTTTGAGGTACTACCTTACTTTTTACTCTTTTTATTTAACATTATTTACGAGTTACTTTGCAAATTGAATGCTGTTTTAGAGCCAAAGTAACACATAAAAAAATTAAAAAAATAATATTCTATTTTATCAGCAATTGGACAAAAACATTCTGATAATTGGAAAAATGCTGAATATCAGATCTGATAAATGACCAGGCCAATAATTGGTCAACCCCTGGTATACAGTATATACATGAAAATATATGTAGTTTACTTTTACGTTATATACATACAAGTACTTTTATTGCCAGAAAATGACTTTTGATACTTAAATACATTTAACATCATATTTTTCAAGACTTTACAATGATCAGCTCCTCATCAATCCTGATAACGAGCCATTCCTTTGAATCAGGTGTGTTGGAGCAGAGAAACAGTAGTTTATTTGAGTTTCCTCACCAAAGCAGGAGAAGGAGATCAGTCCTGCAGCTTTCTTCAGTGTCATCATCAGTTTCACCAAGCAGCCTCATTAAGGCCTTTGCTTTCCAGAAGAGATACTTTGCATTTAGCAAAGCACTCACATGTTTCAATTTGTGCTTGTATTCTTTACTCACACACAAATGCTGCAATTTTCTCAGTTTGGTACATTATATCTTTTCAGAAAGAAATATTGATATTTTTCCAACCATTTTGAAATGTTTTGGACCATGTGGATTTAGGTTTATATTTTTTCTTTTTTTTTATACCCCCTGAATCTGGTGTTGTTTGTTATTCAATAGGTGAAATCCATCCATCCATTATCTATCACTGCTTATCCTATGCAGGGTCGTGGAGCCTATCCCAGCTGTCATTGGGCGAGAGGCGGGGTACACCCTGGACAACCACAAACTCACATTCACACCTACGGGCAATTTAGAGTCACCAATTAACCTAACTTGCGTGTCTTTGAATGTGGACATGCAGACACAGGGAGAACATGCAAACTCCACACAGAAAGGCCCTGGCTGGGAATCGAACACAGGTCCTTCTTGCTGTGAGGTGACAGTGCTAACCATGCACCGTGCCGCCCCAATAGGTGAAATGTTAAACTATTACATGTGCTACATGTTGTTACATGTGCTTTTGTAAGATGGAAGAATGATCTTTTATTCCTCTGTATATTCAATATCAAGTTAACTACACAAATAAATGATAAAACAAGCAGAAGCAAATAATGTAGTAAGTAAATAAAGCTTTTATTTAAACCTGCAGTGTGGAGCTTCTGTCTCCCTCTTCTGGCCGTCAGAGTAAGTACACAAACACTGTCGACATGCTTATGATGCCAAAGGCTCTGACATAATTCTACTTGATAGCCTGTAGCCCATACTGAAGCCTACTCCATCGCTATGAACTATAACTGTTGAAGGAGCAGGTTTAGGTGTGAGTTTATTGTAGATTGCAGGGTGAAGGTGAGTCAGGGGCAGGCAGGTTACTGTTGGTAGACGTAGAGGACTAGTCGCTGGAGATCTCGACTGAACTGATACACTAGGAGCTGGCACTGGTGTTCAAAGGTGAGTGGCACTGCGATCACGAGAGTTGGCAGAACAATCTGGCGACGAGTGGAGTTCAGACCAGAGTTCTTATAATGCAGCTGATTGATGAGACGCAGGTGTGGAGATCGCCAGGCGCCAGAGGGCGGAGTCACACACACGCACGCACACACACACACACACACACACACGCACACACACACACACACACACACACACACACACACACACACACACAC
>JBBPCS010049572.1:0-19070 GCA_037974645.1 Hollardia meadi
CACTCTCACACACTCTCACACACACACACACACACACACACACACACACTCACACACACACACACACACCTATATATATTCCTATAATTTCCACCTAAATCAATATTCCAAACTTCAGCACAATTCAATGGAAGAAAATGTCAGCGGTTAGAGGTGATGTTTTGCTACTATAAGCACTATAATATAACTAATGTAATATACATAACATGATGATCCTAATGATGTACAACTCAATCGGACATCTAATATTTTGCTGATTTTCTTTTTTGTATGAGAGGTTTACAACCGCTGTATTGGCATGTGCACTGTGCAGTACAAATCAGAGGCTGGCACATAATATCTTAAATATGTGCACTGTCAATGTGAAATGACCACCCACTAAGCCACGAAGGCCAGTAAAGTGCATCTTTGGCAGCTAAAATGTTCAGAAGACTGGCTGGGGCCTGGACATTTGAACGCCTCAGTTGCATTCAGTTTTTCTCATTTCTCAAAAACAAATAACATTGTGTCTGGCTCATACACAATGGCTGACTATAATGCTTCTGCCACACACAGCAGCATTAGCTTGAGGTAAGGTAATGATGATGAATGTGACTCAATGCACAACACAGTGAATGTTAAGGTAACACATGGCACCTGACTCTATTGAAGAAATAGCATTTTAAAAGGGTACTTAGAAGTTTCTTAGAATAATGAATACTAATTAATTTGGCTGGTGAAAATTATTGTAATGTCTCATTAGTTTAATAGTTCTTGGTAAGTGAGGCGAAAATGTAATTCCAGGAACAGCGTGTGGCTGTGTATTCACACCCGCTGTGTGCCGGGTTCCGTCTTCTCAAGACTGCCTTTTCAATCCAAACTCCAGGTTACGTGGCCGCGCTTCCAACTTCTAATGTAGAAAGACTGAGGACAGCAGTAAAATTGGATTACATGTGACTCCAAATTTATTTAACAGCTCAATCAAATCATAAAGCTCCATTGCCACTTGGAAAGCTAAAGCAGAGACAGCAAGATAACTGCAGCACACAGCAGCACAAAGCTCAAGCTTGTTGGACAGAGTCAGGGCTGGTGGTCCAATGCAAGGACCTACTGATTTAAAGCTGTGTGCACGCTGCTAGTATTTACTGTTCATATTCAGTTTTTATTGGCCAACAATGTCAGGCAATAACCAAAGATGAAATGGAATTGGAGGTAACCAGAAGACTGAAGTTAAATTCAGGCTTGGAGAGGAGCTGTTTTACATCAATCATCTGGTAACATGTGCCAAACCTCCAGTCAGGTAAAGGGCCCCTTTCCTACAGACACCATATATCTACAGTAGATAGTGTCTAACAGAAACCAAGCTGCAGGTTGTGTGGTGGAAAGAGCTTCAACAGACAATCAGTGAGCGAGAGAAACTACAGGAAACATGTCAGATGAGACAGATTTTAATTATCTTTGTCTGACTAGCAGATGTAACAGGCGTGGTTCAGTCCAAAACAGCCCTTAAAAGGCCCTAAAAACCTATTTTCACCATCAACTTCTTATTATGAAGGGAGCTGACAAGAACATACCATTTTCTGCTAAAGGTGGAACTTTTATTGTTATTTCTCACTGAATCAAGGAGGAAATTCATGATGTCATGTACTTCCATGGACCAATCAGTATTGAGATTATAGATAGCAAAGTTTTTGAGTGTCTGGTGCTTATCTGGTTTATACTTTTTTCATCTATTTTTTTTCTTCAATACACCATACCCAAATTTGCGAGAAATATATCATTTATCATTTCTACCAGGTTACAGTCCACCGTACCTGCAGAGCAGCCACCTAAAATTCCTAGCTAAACTCCTGTAACAGCCTACATTAGTCACATTTTTCCCCCAACAAGATGTTTTAATGCCTTTGTTCATTATCTGTGATGTGAAAACATAAGACTTCAAACAGAGAAGTAAAAAGAGTGCATTACGATCATATTTCAGTTATGGAATCCTAGTGCTCATCCTGCTGACAGCGCTGTGAGCCAGCGAGTCAATCAGACGGGACGGCAGTAAGGTGGTTGTACCAGCATCTTGTTTAAAAGAACTTCTGCTGACTTCACTGGTATTCAGCATCGGAGCAGCAAACAGAAAAAAGCCACATTGCTCTACGTCACTGCCCCGTTTCCAATACCCCTTTCAGTTTTGTCACAGTTAGTTTTGTAGTTACATCACTTTAAGGCAAGACTCAATAATTTGTGTACAAGTGCTGTGATTTCTGTGATTTGACTGACAAAATGTGAGTCGACTCAGCGGGGCTTCTCCATCGATGTTTGGCATCGTCATTGTTTAGGGCCAGTCCTACTGAAGACAGTTTTTACTTATTATTAATTTACTTACTTATTTAGTCATGGATATGAGAGAGAGGCAGTTTAGCTCTAGCTGGTGAGAATAGTAAAGAGCCAGATATTTCCCTCAGGAGTATGCACATTTTGCAGCCATGGTTGCAGTTTGGCTTTGAGGCAGTTTTATTTTTTGCTGACACCACAAGCAAAATACTGTCACAGTTTTGAACGCTGGTCAATCTTGACCCATCTGTTCTAGTTCACGTGAAACAGAGGCATCTCCCCAAATCCCAATCAAATTTGCCAGCATGTTTGAATAGCTGTCCTCCATGTTTTCCAGTCAAGCGGACACAGAGCCACAACAGTGATCTGTCCCTTCGAGATGTTGACATAATCAGATGAATTCTGAGCAGACGGCCGTCACACGGTCACTGATTTCAGACAGCTCAAATGTGGTCTAATCATATATTCATATGTTTTCTTCCCCTGCTTTCGCTACACTATATCCATCAGATCTGTGTGACATAAGAAAATCTGACTGGGAACACTTTGAGTTACAGCCTTGGTGACAAAGTGGCCGTCAGGAAGACAAGAAGAGGAGCTGAGAATTAAACCCCTGAAGGACGAGGCACAGCCTGGACAAGGATGTTCATAAGAGACGACTGGGAGCGTGTGGCCATTGGGGGCAGTTGACCCCTGTGACAATGGTAGGCAGAGGTGTGCGTGAGTGTGACTCTGTGTGTGTGTAAATGTATATACGTGTGTGTGTGAAAGTACAAGCCCTTGGGTAAGGAAGAGCAGAGGGAGATGTATCGACTATGGCAGGTAGCAACGTCAGCACAGCCGGCAGATCGAGGAGCGTGTCAAGAGGGAGAGAGAAACAATGGAAGAGAAGTAGGCAACAAATAGTCACAGGTGATAACTACAATTTTCACCAAATTAAATTGAATCAACTAATGATTGATCACTAGAAAATAATGTGTCTGATTGTTAAGTACAATGTAAATTCAGCAAACTCAATTATAATGAGGATCCCTTAAATTTGGTTATTTAAGAACAGGTGTACAGGTGTAACTAATAAAGTATTTGTACTGAGCAGGCCAAATCTACAGGTCAAAGATTTTTTTTTTACAATGATGTATAATGTCTCTCAGTCACTGTTTTGCTGTTTGTGACCTGACTTTTTTCTGCCATCAAACATATCTTTGGCATTTCTGTCTTGCCATTTCTTTTAAATTATCAACCTACATATACACCGACACCCATACTGCATATTTGCAATATACTAATATCAGCTGATATACTGGCCGTGTCCATTTACAGCTCTAGCGCTAGTGTAAAATCTGATTAAAAAATAAAAAATAAAAATAAAATAGTGGAAAAATTCCAATTACATGTTTCCATACTCCAAGGTGAGGATTTCAGATTGCTTTTTTTTTGTCTGACCAGCAGTCTGAAACCCAAATATTTACAGAGAATACAGCAATAGAGAAGCAGCAGATCCTTACATTTGTGAATCTGGAACCAGCAAATGTTTTATAAATGACTTCAACAGATAATCTGTTATGAAATTGTTGCTTTTCTGTCTGTCAAATAATTGCTTAAATGAATAATTGATACAGCCCTAACTTTATTAACTACATTTAATAGCTAAATTTGAGAGTGTTGACCCCCCCCACTCCCCAAAAAAAGAGCCACAGAGAAAAGAATGCACCTTCTTCTTCAGAAAAAGAAAAACTGACTCTTATGCACAGAAAAGAGAGAGAGGAGAGAAACGGCTGTGACAGAGGAGTGAATGCTCGCTGACCTTCACTGACAGAAACATTCACATCTGACTGTCAAGGACAGGGACTCAAGCAGCCTGCCTCCATTACATGTTGCGTATTCAATTCACAGGTAAAATCAATTAACGGCCTGATTGATTGGAGCTAATTAATATGTCCATGCGGGATGCTATAGGTCGTCGAGGGAGGTCTGAAACGCCCTGCCAAACACTTGCAATCCAAGGTCAAAACTGCAGCAAATTTATGTTTATGTTGTGAGCAGAACCGCTCTCAGCGAGTGCTGGGACAGTCAAAGCAGCAGATGCATTTTTCTCTCATAAATCGTGTTTTGCTGTTCTAGACAATTTTATTTGTTATTATTAAGCATAAACAACGCAGCAAATTCTAATTGATTTTTGATTAAATGAAGGAGCTTTTCTGATTGGGTTTGGCCTGTGATCCATACAACCCCAATATACACTTTGAATAAGTGTCAGTGCTACAGGCTGAGTGAGGGAGACTTAGCAAAGGACAGCAGGGAGGCAAAGCATTAGATTTCAGCGTTTCCATCTTCAATTCTCTGGAGCCATATGGTGTGGCATCAAGCAGGCAAAAGAACAAACAACAATTTGACGCCAGAGACCAGGATTCACAGCAGGGAGGTGGGGAAAAAAGCAGAATACACAAGAGAGAAGGGAAAAAAGGAGCCCCATCTACTTCTAGAACTGAACATATTGTGATTAGGTGTTGGCAGCGTGATGAGATGTTTGAGGGAAGGCGGCAGGAAGAGGACACCCTGTCACCACTAGCAAGACAACTGCCAACCCTGACAGGGCATTAATCAACATCCACGTACACAATGAGGGGAAGTTTGTATACAGACGATACAGCACAGCCTTATATATCCACTGTCAGTCACTCTGATGACTTTTCTATTTACAAGCTGTTGCCTGGTCTACTGGCAAGTGGAAAAATGTTTTTCTTATAAGATAAACACTGTGACAAGATTTGAACTGAAACCGGTTACACACCACTTGGGAACATTTTAGACATCAGATCTTATGAGGTTCAATCACATCTAGTTTTTTAGACGAGTGCATCTGATCAGGGAACAACAAATGATGCTGCCACAGTTGCATGAAGATATCTAAGAGAGCTGTGTGTACAATATGACAGATAATCAAAAAGAGGAGAGCTGTCAATAGGTTTTTATGGACACTGGTTATTCTGCTGCAGTGCAGATGGATTATGATGAGGGGGAGAGAGATGACTCAGTCTGTCAGGACTCCCATCTTCAAACCAGCAGGAGTGCTAGCCAATAATCAAAATCTCTGGCAGGGGTCATCGTGTTGACGAGAGTGTGTACGTGTGGGTGCATTTAAAAAGAGTAGGGGTGTAGACAGAAAAACGGAGACGGATGTATAAAGAAGGGGGGAAATAAAGAGACAAAATTGAAAGTAAGCCTAGATATGAAGCCAAGTAGCAGATAACGGAGGTTTAATGGGGTGTTCGTGTGAGTGCGCAAGCAAGCTTTCAATAATGCGATTGCTTCAGTGTATTGGAAATTGCGGAAACACTTTGAGGCCCCTCTTATGTGAGCAGTGGGCAGCAGATCTAAAACTGGCCCACGTTTGCCAGGCTTTTGAGGCTGCCTTCATCCATCAATTTCCCAGAGTGCCGCTGGGTGTGAAGACCACTCCCATTTCATAAATGATACTCAATAAGCTTCTGATTGAACTCAGGCCTGTGGTCAGCTACATTTTTCCTTTGTTCACACAAACTTCAGTGTCAGCCAATCATGTTTCCAGCAGCAGGACCCAGAGGTTTTTCTGATTTTTTTTTAACCACTCACTTGGCCCAGCTGGACCCGACCTTTGGTATCAACAATATTAGTTTAGTGTCCATCTTGATAGTAGAGACAACTTCAACTCTACTGTAGTCACTGATAACCTGAACCAGGAGTCTTTCAAACAGACCTTTCCTTAACAAATGACTGACTTTTTTCTTCTTTTTTTTGCAGTTTCACAGTTTGTTCTAGAACCACCACCAATCAGCTGCTTTGATCCAACTTCAGCTCTAAAATAATAACACCAGGTTTGACACTTTAAACATTTAAATTGAGACAAACATATGCTCAATTGAGGAATTGTAGACTTACCTCAGCAAAAACATATTAAATAGCTTGCCTTTGTTTTCACTTGAAATCATAATCTCTAGGAGGCATTACAAGATGACAACCCATAAAGTTTAGACAGCATGCTTAGTCATTAAAAACAATTGTTGTGTTATCTTTATAAAAATGACAAGGTGCTCAAACTGTACTACCTGTTAGGTAAAGTGGTAAACAGCTAACTAGAGTTGGGATGGAATCAGCTCTGTAGTCGAAAAGGGCATTTTTATTGGTCTATTATCAAGTAAACATACTCAAACCTGCATTACCTAATATTGACAAAATTATCATCCAGTTGATATGAAACACATGTTAGAGATGAGCACATCAAACAGGCACAAAGCAACTTCAGTCATTTGGAGTCATGTTTTTCGTTCACTTGGCAAATGCAAGTCCAATATTCTTTTTGCTCTCCAACAACTCTTGAGAAGCAGCTGGCTCTTTAGCAGCTTAATTCTGCTTTATGTTCATCAGCTAGTCGCTAACTGTGCCCGTCTGCCGTTTGGTGCTAGGCAGGTACGGCACAGCAGGTTTATTAGAGCTTTTTTTTTGCAGAAACGCTCTTTTTGCCTGCTAAATAACAACACTGATGAGAGCTATGAGAGTGAATCAAAACATGAAACCAAAACAATAAGCTGAAAGACACTCAATCCCAAACCAGCTTCGGGAAACAGAAGTGGCAGCTAATTCACTGTGAATTCATCACTATGAGTGATGATTAATATACAAAATATTGACTAGAGCGGTTTTAATCTGAAACAAGGGTAGTGAACACAATAGGCATCACTTGTTGGTTGATTTCATTTTCGATATGCAAACTATTCTGCCTTTTGGTTGATGTTTGTATTTTGGTTTGGGAAATGCTAAATTCATGATAAGTACCCTGTGCACATAAGCAGGGCTGGACACAATAAAAGACAAATGCAAAGGTCTGCAGTGAATACTATTTACATGATTTCAATGTGACCATTTGGTTGAAGCTGCCGAGGAGAAATCCAATACGCCTACAGCTTTAACAATTATTACAGACTGCCAAAACTACACAAACTTAACACTTACTGAATGGATATTGCACTGAATAATACCGTGTAGATGATCATGTTAATGTGTCCACTCTCTGACTGTTTTAAGTACATTTTTCAGAAGCAGCTTAATCCCAAATGTAAGCAACACTAATGTCTGCTCTTGCCTGTGGCAAAGATTAATGTGACTCTTATATGGGAAGTATAGAAATAGTATTTTTAATAGGGTCATAATGGAAAACCTTATAAGAGTGATAAAGGACCCAAGACTGTTATTCTGAATGCAGAGCACATGTTCTAAAGGAGGAATGAGGAGAAATAGGTGTTCATTTGTGAAGGTTGGCCCGAGTGAAAGCCGCAATACATTTGGGAATGAGGTGAATACACAATTCCTCGCCACAATCCTGCCTATCCATTCTGTTGGATTTCACGGTGGCCCCTCCACACTGAGACCAGGAGGCACTTACATTTCACAGAGCTGTCACCATGGAAACGACAAAAAGAATCAGTTGGTGGATGTTACACATAACTTTCTGTTCCGCGTCCAAATTAAGAACAAGCGTGGACCGAATAACAAAAACGCAAGAGCATGAATAACTGACTGCCTACGCAAAAAGGCATAAAAGATGACAAACGTGAAAACTCCACGTTGAACCGTTAAAAATTAGAACATTAAAATATCTGGATTATATCAGCACGGGCCTGTTCATGTGTTCTGAGTGTCTCCAACTGACTTCGGTGTTTGTATGGGTCTCTTACCTGATGGATGATCTCAGACACCGGCAGCTGGTCCACATACGAGTACTTCTCTTTCTGAAGCTCTTCATTCACAGGGCTGTAAGACAAAACACACATAAAACAGTACTCTTTGATATTTATGGATCTTGTGTATATCACTACAAAACTCTAAAGGACAAGACAAATGGAAAAAACAACAACATGATACTACACCTAAAATTTATCTTTAGAGGAACCTACTCACCACGTGTTTAATGGAACTACTTAAGAGGTGTTAGTAGAGCTCCCAACTCACACTCTACTACTGTATTTGTTGAACAGGTAAACAACCAAACACAGCCAACGTTTGTTGTTGATGCTACACAGCAAATACCAGCTCTCCACGGCGTCTCATCCGCTGGTTTACTCTGGTGGTGAGTGGCAACTCTTCGCCAGTTTAAAGAAATATAAATCGAAATTCAGCTTTTAATGTGACATGAGTAGTAAGGCACTGAATGACCCAAATCCACAAAAATGAGGGAAAAGTCTTCCTAAGAGGTTCAGTCAAAAGCATGCAGAAAAGTTCTAATATACTCAGTATGTGCACAGACACTGATGGTCAATGACATGAAGAACCAAAGAAAGGCTTGGACTGGCAGCTACCGTACTCACAACATGGTTGTGATATGCAGCCTCGGGACTTGTCTTTCAAAACTCCACCGATTTAGAATTTCAATCCTATAACATTGTCGGATTCACGATGGACAGTTTATAAAAAGTATAAAAATCAATGCAACATAACCAGAAATATTGTCTCTCTTTATCCCACGCATTCTTTTTCCTTGTCAAAACACGCCTACATTCCCCACAATGCAATTGTTCGGTCAGGGATTCTGGTGGCTAGTAATAGTAGTCTGATAAAGTCACGTTTTCTCCACACCCACTCCATTTGAGTGCATATGCACTGATCTTTAACAGAGGAGGAGGAGGACTGCTGCGAGTCGTTGTTTGTGTTATAGAGCGGACTGCAGTCTGTAGATCGAGTCATAAAAACTATCATTCTGAACAGCAGATGGGTGATGCAATACATCATTAATGAGGAAAATGTTAACTACATTACCTGCAATGAGCCCACAGAAGCAGAGACGATACTTGTCTCTACATGAAGAGACTTGTGCGCATTTACGCACAGCAGCTTAAATTCATTGATCATTTCATTTTCCCAACATGCCGACAGGACCAGGTCAGAATTTAACGTTAATTACTGTTCTGTGTTCTTCTACACATCCAAAAGATCACACACACAGTCCAGGTTCAGTGAACTTGTTTGGAGCAAAACTTAAAAGTTTAATTGCGTTTGCTGTGGAGAGTTTCCGCTGTCCTGCCAAGTTTATATCTTAGTTCTGCTGCATTAGTGTCCTGTGATATTTGCTTCAGTGACATTACTGTAGCGTGCATGGAAACATTTAGAACTAGAATGGCACTCAGTAGAGCACATACCTACACCAAGGCCCAACAACCCTCTTATTTAAGCCTTAGCACCAGCTGCAGTAACTTGTGACACTTTCAGTTTTGCTTTCCCACTTGGCTTTATTGAAATTGGAAATCAGTTTAGTACATTATACAGTCATTATGGTCACGACTACAGTATCTCCATAGATACTGATAATGGAGTAGCAGTCAGTAGTAATAGTAGGCGCATCTTCCTCTCTGAATAATGTGCCCTTGAAATAGTAGGAGAAACACTGCGCCATTGACTTTACACCAGGTTTTTGTTAGTCAATTGCACAATCGCTTTCTCCCATTTCAGGATAGCAATGCACCTCACCACACCTCATTTTGAAGACCAACACACCCATGGGTGCAAGTATATTAAAATATTAATAGAATATTAAAAAAAACATCTATGTAAAGCTAAGTTAAAAGGTGGTTTTGGCCTCCCTCAATTTCAACTTTATTACTGGGCTGCAAACTTGAGAATTGTGTCCCTCTGGCGTAAGGGCCTACCATCAAACCCCACGACATCAGCTACAACCTCTTGGTTCTTGAACAGGCAGCCTGTGGGTATACATTTCTTCCTGCACTTTTTTTTAACAATCCTGCCAAGATAAAACTTCCATCCTACATAACCAGCCCTGTCATTTTAAACTGTTTTATGAATTTGCCCAAAGTCTATGTAGATAGCCCCATCTGCAAAAACCATGCTTTCCCTCCAGGTTTGAATGATTCCATCTTTTCAGCCTGGAAAGTTAAAAACACAGTCACAATCGGAGACTTATATATTGAGGGTAAATTGGCATCCTTCCAACAACTGCAACAATCTACCAGCAACACACTTTTTTTTTTACATACCTTCAAATAAGAAACTATATTAGGACCCAAATTATGAAAATATGCTTGAACATACTGTATTTGACAGTCTTGTTCACCATGACCCTAACAGCGTGGGGTCCATTTCTTTTCAATATTCATCCCTGCAAGCCCTGATTGTCTGATGCTAAATTAAGGAATGCTTGGGTAGAAGAGCTAGGTACTGAAATCACTGACGACACGTGGGAGGCAATTCTTATTAAGATATACAACAGTTCCATAAATGTTAGACATCGTCTTATACAATTCAAGATTGTACATAGACTTCACTACACAAAATCAAGACTCCATGCTATATATCCTAACGTCTGCCCCCTATGTGATAAGTGCAGACAGGATACAGGTACGCTTGTCCATCAACTGTGGCTATGCCCCAAGCTCCACTCCTTCTGGTCTCTTATATTTGACTATATATCAAAGGCTTACAGCAAAACAATCACACCAGACCTTCTTGCTATATTTGGGATATCTGTGTACTCTCTCATAGATAAACATATTGCTCAGACCATCTCACTCTGCACGCCTCATTTTACAACAATGGAAATCTGAGTCTAGCCCCATATTCCATCAATGGCTGAGGGTCCTTGGAAATATGATTCATATGGAAGTCAGTTTCTGTTTTGTGTTTTGTTTTGTATTTGTTTTTTGTGTTTGACTTTTGTTTTGCTTTTTGTTTGTCTTTTTACATTTAACATTCTGTCTTTGGTTAATCAAAGAAAGTTCAGGTCAGACAGCCGCTGGCAAAGCGGAGCATATCCTCCAGTGAACCACCATGGCTCTCCTCCAACCACTTGCTGTGTGAAGAAACCTGTTCTCCTTTTACTTTTACTCTCTTTCTTCTCTCTGAGCTACTCAACATTTTGCTCTCTTGCCCTTCCTCCTTTATTTTCCCTTACCATTCTACTCCATTTTAATGCCCATTCTTTCTGCCCATGCCTGTGCGGGAGGGCAGAAAATGCTCTGACGGACAGAGACAGGTCGGGGCACGTCTCACCGCCGAGTCCCCCTTTTTTCACTGAGATGAGATGTAATTCAATTAAAACCACTTTCCACTTCATTTTCCATTAAGACATTTTTAGAGAGGATTTTTCAATCCACTTTGCTGATTTTAATGGATGTCACTGCCCCTCCCCACCTCCAGCTCTGCCATCTCTGCTGTCTCAAGCTGCCATCTTTAGGTCAAACAAATTTCCTTTTAACATCTGCTCTACTAATGGCCCAAGTAGTTTTTTGCAGACTCTATCCAGCACTGCTGGTCACAAATTAAATTAAATTTACTGGACAAGTAAGGCGCATGAATTCAGCTTTAATTTAATAATGGTTATAATCCTGGGAGCCTTGTCGCCTGCAGGAAGACATGTTTTGGTCAACAAGCACCTATGGCTGGAAGTGAGTAACCAAAAAA
Organism: Hollardia meadi; assembly: GCA_037974645.1. Classification (NCBI taxonomy): domain Eukaryota; kingdom Metazoa; phylum Chordata; class Actinopteri; order Tetraodontiformes; family Triacanthodidae; genus Hollardia; species Hollardia meadi. Next base: position 11,749 of record JBBPCS010049572.1, read on the forward strand.
ATGTCATTACACTGTTAAGCCTATGTATAATGAAGAGGATTGAGGGGGCCCATTTAAATGTCCTCTCCAAGTGCAATCCACTTAATGGAAGAGCCCTTTTCTGAGGGGGAAAAAAAACTGCCGTTTAAAAATGGGCGAGAGGAGAGACTAAGAGAGGCATGAGAGCATGAGCATGCAAGAGAATGAGAAAGTGACAGGCCTGCACACTAGAGCACACATGTACCCATCTTCTCTAAATATCCTCCTCCACTTGTCTGAGTGGCTGGATGAGCTGACAAAAGTAGATTAAAACAGCACTATATTTAATAACAGCTTGTTCTAGATGATCTGTGATTTTTCTTTCTCTGTTGGAACGCACAGAGCTCACTACAACTCATTTTTAGGTCTTATGAAATGGTATTATGAAGTTAAATAATAGCATTGGTAAAGTTATACCAGTGGTTTACGGACAGGGGTCTCAGAAAGATCTTGTGTCTCATCTCTTAGTGATTTTTGTTTTTGTTTTTAGGTGAACCAGACGTGTTGGCAAGGGGTTAAACCAAGCTCTGTACTGATTTTGTAGACAAAAAGTACAATTCATAATTTATTTATTTTTTTTATCGTTTAATTTGATTTATTTCGTTAAGGGAGGTGGGATGATCAACGGAAGTAGGGCTGCGACTAACAGTTATTTCCATTACAGACATTTTGCAGATTATTTTCCCAATGAACTGAAAAAGACCAGGAGAAAAATGCCAACTAGGGTGAGGTGGAATAGTAACCCGTGCGCCTTGCAAAAGCACACAGAATTATAATTACAGCCTAAGGTGACAAATTGAAATTGCTTGTTTCAACAAACCAACTTGTTTCTAAAACCCAAAGATATTAAGCTTACTATCATATATGTCATGTCATATTCATCATATCATATAAAACTGGAAACAGTTTAGCTTTTTTAATGACTAACACGATTAATTGTGAAGTTCATTTTCTGTGGATTGACTAATTGATTAATTGACTGATTATTTTACTACTCCTGGTATGCCCCTGTGGAAAAAAGCGGTATAAGCACCACAGCCTCCATAGTAATTTTAATCCCTTTTTTCTTTTATTAAACACAGCTGTTTGCATAATGATGAGGTAACAAAGGGTTTTTGTGGCTATGTAAGATAAATAACTATAATATGACATTATGTAATATTACAAAACTTTGTTTTAGTGCCATTCATACACCTAGGTTACATGGAATCCTAAATTATCAACATTGCCTAGTGTGGTTATGTCTTCATAATAATAAGCCAAAAGCAAGATATAGCTCAGCAGCAACACCAACATAAAATCAGGGCTGAAACGATTCCTCAAGTAACTCGATTTATGCATTTGTGTGCTGTTCTGTCAATGAATTTCCCCAACTGAAGAGATTTGTGCTAATGTGATAGATGTCTGCTTGTTGCCAGCATTCAGTCAACTTATGATGAGGGAAAAACAGAAAAAACAATACGAGAGCAAGACCTTGTAAGATTATCAAATGGACTATTTGAATTTAATTTTAGAGGTGATTGTGCCATGGCTGATCTGCTTTTGTACGTGCAGCTGGCACTGGCAACACTGTGTCCTTGAAAACTCCAGTTCTTAAATTCTTCTTACTTTACAGAATAACATTATTTGATAAGCATTATGAAAGTCAAGATTTTCCTTTAGAATATCCCTGTATACCAAACAAAGCTCTCATTTTTCCACCGGCTCCAATACTGTGAGAAGCACAGCGAACATATTGTTGCCCACATCTTCATGTAATATTAATCTCATTCAGCACCTAATGCTAACGACACTCTGTAATGTGATATACAAAATGATGGAAAGTGTCTTTAGCCTCTAGAATATCTTTGAACTTCACAATCAGTCTCAAACGTATGAAGATGGTACTTTCGCTGCATCAGTGAACTTAGCTGCAATAAACATCAAATTAATGAAGGATTGCTGGTTTCTTGCATCACGAGCGGAGATAAACGTCTCTCTCTAGGACTGATTTAGGGCAACAGCCAGCTCAATAACACTGGTGTGTTTCTGTGTTGCATTGGGATCAGCAGGCCTAAAGTGTTAGCCCTAATCAATAATAAAGATAGGGGAAGTTGTGTGAAATGACTAAGTAGCCTGAGGCCAAAACAGCCGACAACTAAAATAGTGTGGCAATTGCCTCTAATTACTACTTAGCAGCCAACCACATTAGACTCTTTATAATACCTCCCAGTGGTACAATTAGATCTCAGCTTAATAAAATTAATAGAAGTGGGGGGAGCATAATCATGAATAAAGTTTTAATTTCCATCACATCTGTTTTAACAGCACAGCCATCTATTCCTCATGCCTACTGAGTCAATATATGGAGGACTGTTTGCACTTTGGTGCTTTAGCTGCATGCTTCTTGAAACTGCTGGTGATTGTCCTCATTATGGGATCAGTGTGTTTGGGAACTGGCTAATATGAGAAAGCAAACAATACAGTTAAGTCACCTGTTACAGAGAAGGCTGAGCAGAGCTGGAAAGCTTTCTTCAGCCATCTAGCGGCCAAATGTACGTATCACAGCATGTGCCATACTCAATTCAACTTGGATGCCTTGTGTCCAGTTGACCACAGCGTGGCGCCACAGATATCAGAAACAACTGCTGCTTACTCAATGCCATTAAGAGTCAGTGAATTATAACCTGAGGCCAGACAAGGAAAATGTCCAATTATGATCTTTCTTTTGCTGTGAAATAGAGCATTATGTGCTGGTACAGATTATAAACAGCAGGAAGTAAGATCTAAATGAGTCATATTATCCTCAAACAATCATGTTATTGGTCAACCTAACAATCAATCCTAGAATCGCAATATACTGGGTAGTTATAGTGACATCCCCTGTGTGGTTTACCCTCCCAGAAACAGGCCACTCAACACATCATTAGAAGAGAAATCAATATCACTAATGTGAGCTGTTCTAAGAAGAAATCGAAGTCTAGTTAGTTGGGAACCAAACATTAAATGAATTTGGCCTGCAGCACTTCAGTTAAAACAAAGAGAAGTTGACCTCAATTAAGGTTTTTACATCCAGGTTGTCCCTCATCCACCTCAAAAATAGCATCACTGTAAAGCTAAAAGTAATGATACCTTAGCAGGATTATTGTTATCATTTGAATTGTAATGATATTTGCAGTGCATCATTGGTGTTTTCTGTTCTTCCCTGATATATAATACTTTGTGCTTTAAAAAATATTAGATAGTGTGAAGAAGCATCAAGTAATAAATACATTTAAAAGAGGTTTTTAAAAGATATTTAAAGGTATTTGTCAAGTATATAGAGAGTGAAAGATTGTTTCAGATGGCCTTCAATGAAAAGCTCAATCTATTTTAAGTAGTCTACCTTATGTCTTAAGACCCTGGAGAAGGCACTCATTGGCTTATCACAGGGTCTTTTTCTATGGCACTTTCATCTTTATTTGTCCCTGAAGGGCAACTGGCTTTGCAGCAAAACAAGGGGTTACTGAATGTTGAGGCTTCCCTAAAGACAACAAAGTATGCACAGTCAACTACTATTGACCAACTACTATTTGAGCTCAGAAACTCTGCTTAAACAAAAACACCCAGTTAATGCAAGACTGCAAAACACAGTTTGGCCGACTGAGATGTTCTTCATATTATAATTACTAACATACAAGAAAATTAAAGACAAATATTCTCAGCGTACCTCTGCTCCACCTGCTTGATGGGGTCGGTCAGGTTGACTGTATCCATGGTGATCTCAACTTTGCGGACACTGCCAAAGAAATCTGTGATGAGGACACTTGCTGGGTCCCTCAGAAAAAGGTCAGTACGGTGGCCCGGAGTGGACACACACTGACTCTTGGGGCATACTTTGAACTGTGGACACACACAAAACACAAGCAGTGTATTAGAAATATGCAACACAGTGCAACAGACAGCACATGCACAGCCAAAGATGTTCTTTTCCCATTAGAACCATCGACTCAACAAAAATAAAACTATCTGACAGTGTGTGGGGAAGATGAGCCTGACATTTGTGCATGTCGTCATCAATAACAAATCTTTCAGTGCCTGGTGTGTCACCACTTGTGGGTAAATCCTCTTATGGGTGTGATTCATCTGTGTTTGTCAAACTGGGCACTCCGTTTGAAAATAAAATAAAAATCATTCAATGGAAGCGAATGTTATCTGTGTCAGCCAAACATGACATGGAAAAAACAGGACTGGTGGAGGATTTTCTCAGGAATGTGGAGGCAATTTATGTCTCATCAAAGGGCAAGATTGCAGACTGGACTAAAAAGAGGGGGAAATCCATAGTATTGATCCTTAATTCCACAAAATAGCACAAGAACATCTTCAGCAACAGAAAAATCCTGAAGAATAATAAGCTTTAGTCACAGCGCATTGATTGAGCTCAGACTAAGTGCAGGAGTAAAGATTGGAAGTATTTTGATTGTAACTCCTGTTGAGGCAGGGTAGGCGGTGGGAATGAGAAGTGTACCCTGGGGCCAGTGGATCTCTGCAGGAGTGTACAAGATGAAAAAGGAGGTGTTGCTGAGATTGCAGCTATAGCCTGGAGCAGCATGTTCTCACCATCACCTCTGTTATGTGTCAAAGGCCAACAACCTTAACAGAGTATCAGACATTCTGCTTCAAGTTCAGAGTCCCTGAGCCCTGTGTGACTTTCATCTAGCCAGAAAATGTATTCTAACACTAGACAGAGGAGGAGGACTGTTCCTGTGAAAATCACTTGGTGTTTGAGAAAGTCTCTCGACCACAGTCTGAATGTCAGTTGTATTCTTTGGCTATGACTATGTCTACTTTACAATGACGAATCTAACTATATTTTTGGGGTGAATCAATTCATCCTTATCGAGAAAGAGGCCCATCACAAGTCTTTGAATTGTTAGTCTGACCAAACTCTAATGATAATCAAGTTAGTGATAAGTATAAAACCTTAAAGAATCAAATTCTCACATTTGAGAAGCGAACGTTTGGTATTTTTTCTTATGTAAATGACTGTTATGCTTTATTATTATCAGAATTACTGGTTTAATCGAGTGAAAATTGTAGCTCTATGTAAATACTCTTGAGAAGAAAGATAAGAATGAATAAGAATTAATAAGAATTTTTTTATGCAATTTTATGTAAAACTCGCATCTACTGCTTCAGTGTGTACATGCACATCTACATGACGGCAGAATGTACAAACACTTAAATACAACTCATTGGTGCACATGACATCTCTGAGTGTGCATGGTACACTAGTGCTGAATCAACTAGCTGACCCAATTATCACTTGTTATTTTATCAAGCAAAATATTTTATATCAAAAACTTGAAGATGTCACCTTTGGTTCTAGAAAACTGTAATGGACATTTTTCGTTATTTTCTGACATTTAAGAGTCTACACAATTAATTTATCAATAGAAACATAACTGTTAATGAAATTAAACGTTAGGTGCTCCTCTACGGTACACATGCACTCTCTGACACTGGCTAAGAGGCATGCACATGCACACAAACACACACATCCTCACCAGGTCATTCATGTTGGTTTTGCTTGCAGGGTGGATGTCCTCCAAGAACTCCAGCAGATAGAAGGTGTAACGGTCCATCAAATGGACTCCTATGGCCAAATCTGGCTGGTGCTAGAATTAATACAAGAATACAAATATTCAATATCCACTTCATCAGCACAGGTGATTGGTGGCATTTTTAGTTTCGGCTTAGAACTCTTTTGAAAATTATTTTCTTTGGATTGTCAAAACAAGGTCACAGTCGTGTGTCATCCCTCACAAATCATTTATTAATCTAAAATCAGTCACAGTGCCAGACTTCAGGTAAATTGAGACAAACCTATGGCTGCAAACACTTGTTTATGTATGGGAGGAATTAAATTAGTGACTATTGATCGTTTTACTATATTGGCCCCTCACTAGCAACATCAAGGTGCCTCTAAGACACTTGATATTCTTTTAGACCAACATTCTTGTTTCTTTCAGTTGAGAAATATTGCAAAAATCAAACCTATACTATCAGCCAAAAACATGGTACTTCTAGTACATACTGTAATCTTTTCTCGTTACAACTACAGTAACTCCCTCTTTATTGGCATTACTTTATCCTCTATAGCCTGACTTCAATTGGTCATTTTCGTCTTTAATTTTTGCTTGTGTGTGTATACTTGTGTTTGCAATGTGTGTATTTTATCCAATATATGAAGCACTTTGTAACTGTGTGTTTTGAAAAGTGCTTTGTAAATAAATTATTTTGATTAGCTATATTATTATTATTATTGGTGGCAGGGTGCTATAATGGGTTAATTTAATTCCAACAAGTAACCAGTATCATGATGTTTGATTTCCATGTTTTTAACAAACCAAATTTCATGAATATCTGTTCAGAATTAAACAAATTATAGTTGATTTTGCAGTTACTTTCCTTGATACACATTGTATCTTGACCATTTAAATATGCCGGACACACAGACACATAGCGGCGACATGCAGCAGTTTCCAATGAGGTATCTACGTTTCAATATCTATCAATATCTATCTCTATTTCTCTGTGTCCAACATTCCCTAGTTACTATACAGTGCTCTACATTTACTGTATGCCATTTTATTTGAGCGTCCAAATTCTGAGCATGTAAATTTATTCACTCTACGGACAGCACCCTCAAAAATTCCACAATGACATGATAAAACTTTCTGCAACCAATCAGCTAATAATCCCACAATGCAAAGTGTTGCATTTTATAGATGCAAAAACTACAATTACACCTGTCAGTAATGACCCAAAATGACGAGTAGTAAGTAGAAATCTAAATTTAATGCTCATTATTGATTTACTGTATAGCGAGTAGTGAATGAGTGAACAAGAATGTGATTTTTGGACAAAGCAAACATTTCAGATGGAAGGAGAGAAAAGCTTTTCATACCAGCTCATCAGCCATTTAACCGCTGAGACAAAACAGTAGCTAGCACCTAGCTGATTAAGCCAATGTTTGTTCCATGAGTTGCTTCAAAGCGCTTACCTACAGTTAGGTCCATAAGTATTTGGACAGTAACACAATTTTTGTAATTTTGCCTCTGTACAACACCACAATGGATTTGAAATAAAACAATCAGGATTTTGTTGAAGTGTAGACTTTCAGCTTTAATTCAACGAGTTGAACAGAAATATTGCATTAACCATTAAGGAATTACAGCCATTTTTATGCATTTTCAGAGGCTCAACAGTAATTGGACAATTGACTGACAAGCAGTTTCTTGGCCAGGTGTGGCCTATTCCCTCGTTATTTCATGACAAATTAA